>JADBJO010015618.1:0-43197 GCA_016801955.1 Conus betulinus
TTTTCTCACAATCAGCGTTTTAAAAAGAAGAATTAGAAAGAAAGAAAAGGGAAGAAACTGATATCAGAGGTAAACAATTCAGGCAAGGTGGAGACGACGATCGCCCAAGGAAAGTGCCAGCAATTATGGCTGTGACTTCTCATTTATAATCACCACCACCACCACTACTACTACTACTACTACTACTACTACTACTACTCTACTACACAACGTTTTCATGTCTGAACCAGTTACTACAACCACACATTCGCGAGGAGGCAGACTTTGTTCCTCAAAAATATTGTGTTGTCACGAAGTCTATTTAAAGTGCTCTTGAAACATATTTCAACATGGAGATATTGTTTTTTCCTCTTAACGGACGTTCGTGTGCTTGCACGGAGTATTTTGGGTAAATAAATATCTGTAAAGAAGGGCTTTTAAGCCGTGAAGTGTTTCGTGTGTACATGCTTACTCAAGGGGTGATATTGTTTTCTCTCTTTCCCCCCCCCCCCTGTCCCCTCCCCCCCCCCCTTTTTTTTTTTTTTTTACTTATTCATTTTTTTAAATGCCATAGAGATGTCAGCCTCTCCCCCTGTGCGACGTTTAACCAGATGTAGGCCCCTAAGCCGGCCTCTGGTGAATTTGTTGGGTAGCACCTCTTTCAGCCAACGGAAGTGGTCGAAAAGCAGTCGTTGTATACATTGCCTTGTCGTATGGTATTATTAGTCTATGTCTGTTATCTGTTGTCGTCCCTCTTTGATAAACTCATACAAGTTTGTTTTAAGTGGTCCTGTAAAGGCTTTAATACAATATGATTTTTCAATACATTATTCTGAAATAAAGTTTGAAACATTTAAATAACCTTTTAAGGCCTTTGCTAACAACTTTTTCATTAAATCCCCCTAAATGCTGGCTGGTCTGGTTATGTCCCCTGACCGTCTATCCATCTTCTCTTTCCTCCTCAGCTCTCTCTCTCTCTCTCTCTCTCTCTCTCTCTCTCTCTCTCTCTCTCTCTCTCTCTCTTTTTAAATTGGGCACGTTCTACAAAATGTTCCTGGCACCGGTCAATTCCCACATACACAATATGTGTCAGGGACTTTAAGCAACACAGCAACAACACTGATGACAACGAACAATCCAGAGAAATTTCAGTGGTTTCAGGGGTTCCCCAAGCACTGTACCGGGATTTCTCTTCTTTTTATATCACATAAACGATCTGCTAGAAAACTCACTGTGAGAACACAAGTTCCCCCCCCCCCCTCCCCCCCCCCAATTTTTTCATGTTGCCGATGACAGCATCCTCCCCATATAGACAAAACTTTTGTCAGTTGTATAGAATACAGTGGGAAAAAATCCATTCATTTCGGGTTTTAGCGCCATTTTCGTCTCAACTTTACAAAAATTCATTAACTTCAATCTGGAGCGTAATCAGGCAGAAAATTAGCTAGGAAACGAGAGTGTGCGTAAAAAAAAAAAAAAAAAAAAAAAAAAAAATTCAAAGTGGTTTGTATGCCTGCTGTAAAACACGTTTTCTCTTTATCAAACGGTACTAATCTGTGTGTGTGTGTGTGTGTGTGTGTGTGTGTGTGTGCTGCGATTTAGCTTTGGTGATAATGCAAAATGGTGATGTGAAAGAAACATACTGCGTTTGGGTCCTAATTTGTATCTATGGACTGGAACCTCTATTGGACCAGAGAAAACAGGGGAGACAAAAAAGACGAAAGTCGACTTTGGCTGCATGCATACACGAGATCGTGTACCAAAACCTGTCATCGAGCATATTCACATTATCAACAATGTACAAATTGATAAGTTTTTAATCCAGTTCTCCCCACTTCATCTCACTGTGCGGCTTGCAAGAGTTTTGGAAACTACCCCAAACGACTGGAGATTGAACACAAAACGACATCTAGTACAACAGTATTATTTACGATGCTTTCAAACATCAAGTAAACGTATTTGCCACATGTGTCTATCCAGGGCCCGCATGATTTCATGTTCAACAGCGTCTCAAGGAACTAAATCAGAGGTAAGGACTGCACCTTATTATGGAATATTTGGTAATTTCCAGCAGGACTCGTGACTGGCATCGGACACTATCATGCCAAGTCAATGCAATGTCAAAATGGACAGCGCGAGTGCAAGGAAACCGGACAAATTGAAACTCCATGTTTCGAGTGCTCTGTTTTCGTCAGCCAGCCTCTTAGGTTCCCTGTCCGTGAATGCGCCAATCAAGGCCGTCGAAAGAAAGGGCGAGGAAAGTGGGGAAGGAGAGAGACGCGGAGGAGGAAGGGAGGGCAGTGTAACTGGTGTTGTGACGCACAGATGCGGTGCGCCTCGCTTGAGCAGTGTTCACTGACAGTCTGGTAAACAAGCAGGCGAACTCCGGCAGTTACGACACGTGGGCTCGAAGAGGTCGGGTCTCTCATTTACAGATAGTTAATAAGGAGCTACGTGTGAAGGCGCTGACAGTGACACTAGGCCTAGTGACAGACCAGTGCTAGGGGCCTCTAGTTTATAGGATACAGTTTTGCCTTAGTATTGTGACAGAAGAGCTGTAGACGGTACAGTTTTGCCCTAGCTTTGTGACAGAACAGCCGTAGAAGGTAACGACAGCATGGGCGGCTTTGACATTAGCACCAGTACAAATGCTAGACCTGGAGACTGACATGACAGAGTGATAGTGACAGATTCAACTAGTAATTGTGCCATTGAAGGGCTTGGGAAGAATTCTGACGAAACCCCCCAAAGCCAGTGTCTGGAATGACCCAGTAAGGTAGAGCATGTGTGTGTGTGAATGTGCAAGTGCTTATTAAGTATATTTCTCCAAAGTGCAGCAAAAATACTTTACTAGGAAACTGACCCCAGCACCAACTTCAAAGAAGTAATATTCACATAAACATGTATACTAAATATATTTTGACATGCATGCATGAGAACACACACACACAGTGACACACACACACAGAGTGACATACACATATACCATACTGATACACTCGCATCATGCATTGATTTACACAAAGATGTGCACTTTACTGTGGCCATTAACAAAACTGATACTTTTTTATTTTATGTATTATTTTTCATTATATTTAAAATCATTTTCCAAAACTGTTGGATTGTTTTACCAGTCTTGATTTATGTTCCAGTATTCAGAAAATTACTTTTTCCATCACCAGTTGTTTACTATATATTTCATTTCTGTATTCCCTTGTCAAATTATTTATTAGTATATTTGCTTGAATAATGAATGTCGAAACATGTTTATCTTTCAACTGTACCTCATCTTTGATGATGAAAACAAAATGTATACAGACACAGATGACTGTGCAGTGTTTTGTTTGTAAATTTATTAGTTTTGACAATAATATACTTTGCCATGGTCCATGGATAGAATCTATTTGTCTTTTTGGTCTGCATCACCCTAATGTCTTGGGTCTTTGGTGGTTAAATCTTTAGAATTTCCTCAAAATATGAGGAACCTCTTCAAAATAACCTTTTTCTTTTCTTTACAGACGGTGAAAATAAGCCTCCAAAATAGGACTTAAACTTTAGTGGTTCTTGAAGTTGATCATTAAATGGTATAAGATTATTTAGCGAGTTATTCTACCATTCTGCACATCAAATTCAAAGGCTACACTATGGAAGAAAATGTACTATATTTGGGGGGGGTTTTTTTTGTTATTTACGTTTTATTTTGGGGGATTGTTTCTGTTATTTACATAAAAAAAAAATTTTTTGACAAAGTGAATAAATTACCACTGTTTTGACTGTAAACTATTTGTTTATTGGTAACAGCAAGTTTTTTTTTTTTTTTTTTTTTCTTTTTCCTTTAAACTGAACCACAGGACAAGCTGAAGATTGAAGCAGAGCCACCACCATCAGGGACAAACAACTGGATTGGACCCCCAGACCCTGTGTCCAACATCCGACCCGTCAGATTCCAGGTCCATGCTGATGAGACAGAGACTGAACGCAACTTCCACCAGCGGCAAAAAGAAACCATTCAATGGAATCATACCTTCTGGAAGAAACACAACGCCACGTTTTTTCAAGGTACCGAAAGTATAGTATAGTTGTGTCAGTTCTTTGATCTTGATCACAGTTGTACAATAACAGTTGCTTTTTTGGATGTAGTGAATAGGTATGGAGAACATTGATCCTAGTTGCAATTTTCAAGCTCCTTCTTAATAGAAATTTTCAAACTCCCTTCAATCTAAGGTTGTAAAAGCACATAAACATACACATTTTAGATGATTTAATGCTTTATCCACCGAGGATGTTGACACAGATTTTATTCTGGTGTTTGATTAAACAGTTTTTCTTTTTAATTGAAACATTTGTAAAGAGAAGTTCTGAATTGCATTTATGTGTCTGTGACTGAAGTAAAGTATGTTGAGGGAATTTCTGAAAAGCAGTGGATAATATCTCATGTTGGCAGACTGGGAGATCATGGATTCAAAGATTTTTTTGTGTGCCTTAATTAGGTAATGTCCTGCAGATGTGGATTAGAGCATGCTCAAATGAACACCTTCAGACTTAATTAGGTAATGTCCTGCAAATGTGGATTAAAGCATGCGTAAATGAACACCTTCAGACTTAATTAGGTAATGTCCTGCAAACGTGGATTAAAGCATGCTCTAATGAACACCTTCAGACTTAATTAGGTAATGTCCTGCAAATGTGGATTAAAGCATGCTCTAATGAAACACTTCAGACTTAATTAGGTAATGTCCTGCAAATGTGGATTAAAGCATGCTCTAATGAACATCTTCAGACTTATTTAGGTGATATCCTGCAGATGTGGATTAAAGCATGCTCTAATGAACACCTTCAGACTTATTTAGGTGATATCCTGCAGAAGTGGATTAGAGCATGCTCTAATGAACATCTTCAGACTAACTCAAAAGCAGCAGCCAGAACACTGTATGAAAATAGAGGGGCCACACGTCCCAGAGACATAATCTTCTCTGATGCTTTGTCAGTATGGCAGGCTGTAAAAAAAAAAAAAAAAAAAAATCCTTAAAACAAGGAACTCATCTCCCTTATCTCTACCCTGGCCATTCTGCACCAGTCCACTGAGAACACCGTCATCCAGTGGATACCCTCACACTGCAATGTGTATGGCAATGAGAAAGCTGACCGACTGGCAAAACGAGCAGAAAAGGTTCGTTTGAGGAAACTAAAAGCATTATCCAGGAGAAACAGAAAAGATGGCTTGAGCAGTACCCAGACCAGACCAAGTGAGCAATGTGAGACTGAGAACAGGGCACTCCCTAGACTCAAACACACATATTCGTAAAATTCTACATTGGTAAGTCTTCAGGATGCCCAGGCAGTACAGCCCCAGTGACTGTGGAGCACTTCTTGCAGGACTGATCTCTGGAGGGCCTTCGCCGTACAGCAGTCTTCGTCAGTGCCTCTGGGGTACCTGTCTGAGTGTACAAAGAAGAAAAAAAAACCTGTCTGAGTGTACAAAGAAGAAAAAAAAGGCTAAGTCAGCAGCAGAGCAGTGTCTCCTCTGGTGTTTGTCGTCATGGCAACCTCATACTGACTGCTCTTCGTGGACTGCAGCTTCCTGGCTGAGGCAGGACAACTTGAGTGTTGCTGTGTTTGGGGAAATAGGAGTGGCATGGGGGCTGTTTAGACTTAAGCTGCGGGGTGTTAACTGGAAATATGAAGCCCTCATATGATGTACTGGACTTTGCAGGAGAAGGAGGATTTTGTGGAGAAGATCAGGCAAACCACAGGAGAAAAGGCATCAGCAGAGGAACTTTCCCAGTTTTACAAGAAATTCCTGAATGACAACAGAATGGCACATCTGAAATACAACAGGTAATGAAAATGACGAGAGTTTTTTGTATGCAGCAGTCATGTAATGTTGGCATTTTTTAAATGTGAAAATATTACTAAATTTCAAAGTAAGAATAAACAAAGTAAATGTAACACTGGGTATTTTTTGTCTGTGCAGAAGACATTGCAGTGAAAGATATATAATTATGTATTCACTCATTTTTTGTTTCATGTCTCGAGATCCTGTCATATTAATGTATAGAGTGTGGACTTAAGCAACCTTTAGTTCACTGTATCAGAACTCCCTGAGTTTTTGTTTTCTAAGGATGCATAGCTTTTGTGGAATGGCAAATTTTTCACAATGTTTGTCATGTTCATTTTTGAAATTATTTAGTGTTCCAGCTGGAACAACAGAGGTTAGCAATGCATTATCAAGGCTGATAAGTCAGTCAGTACAGAAACGTTGGCACAAGTTCATTTTGAAAAAAAAAGCTTCAAGGGTCAGTGCCATGCCACAGCAGCAGGTGCATTAGCCGTCGGTCAGTGATCTTCATAGCCCTCTGTCCTCAGTCAGGGAAATGTTGAAACAAATCCAGCCCCTTCATGTCATCCATGCAGGATTTCCTCAACTCTTGGAACAGTTGCACCCCACCATACCTTGTAAAGCGGTTTTGCACCGCATACTTTGTAAAGCGGTTTGGCACTGCATACCTTGTAAAGCAGTTTTGCACTGCATACTTTGTGAAGCGGTTTTGCCCTGCATACCATTTTGCACTGCATACCTTGTAAAGTGGTTTTGCATTCCATACCTTGTAAAATGGTTTTGCACTGCGTACCTTGCAAAATGGTTTTGCATTGCATACCTTGTAAAATGGTTTTGCACTGCATACTTTGTGAAGTGGTTTTTGGTGGGAGTCATGATGAGGTATGCTTCAGATGCTCAAACATTCCATGTTTGGTGATGGTGAGATTTCTTGCTAGCAGTATTTGTATTTGCTGATACACTTACAGCTATTTTCTTTTGTCATTTAGACATTTAGTTACACACACAAAAAGAAAGATTCTTGGTAGAAACAATGGACTTGTCTGCCATCGGTCAGACTATCATTACTTGAGATGCACTGAGTGCAAAACACCTCAGTTGGTGTCAGAGACTGACTGTGACCAGCCATGCAGAGTTCAGGTGCATTTGAAAATGTTGTTTCTTCAGTTCTTGGTGCATACAGATCAAAACAGGTATTAACAAGTGAGACAGAGTTACCCTTCTTCATATTTGATAAAATTCATTTAGCATAACTTGGATATTGATCTTTCTGAATTTGGCATCAGGGTTCCTTGTAGTGGTGCTGGGTTTGCTCATTAATCAGTTGTTACTGGTGTCCCACAGCCTTGATTTTGTTTTATTCAGTAATTCATTCAAACAAAGATACAAAGCTGCCATGGCTCAGATGTTTGGGGGAAAGACTTCTGAATTCTAATCCGACAGAAAAAAAAAAAACTGGTTCTGTCTCAATCTGTTCTAGTTGTCAAAGTTCACTGAAGACTAAGATGAAGGGAGGGGAAGGGCGGGGGTGGGTGGGTGCGGGGGATACAAGGAGTGAAAGGGGAGCACATGTTTCTCTTAAAGAGTGTGCTCGTGCAGCTCAGGTTATTCTTACTCTTAGTGAAACTTTGTCCTCACTGAGATTATGGCAGTCAATCCTTGTCCTTCATCGTATCATGTTTGGGTTGCTTGAACTTCTTGATTTGTGTGCTGTTACTCTCATTGTGGTGAACTTTTGCATTCTGCTGTTGTTCCTTTCACTTCTTGCGTTCTGCTGTTGTTTCTCTCACTGTGATGAACTTCTGACATTCTGCTGTTGTTCCTCTCACTGTGGCGAACTTCTTCTTGCATTCTGCTGTGGTTTCTCTCACTGTGATGAACTTGCATTCTGTTGTTGTTCCTCTCACTGTGATTAACTTCTTACATTCTGCTATTGTTCCACTTACTGTGGTGAACTTTTGCACTTTGCTATTGTTCCTGTCACTGTGGTGAACTTCTTGCATTGTGCTGTTGTTTTCTCTCTCACTGTAGTAAACTACTTACGTTCTGCTGTTCCTCTCACTATGGCGAACTTCTTGCATTCTGCTGTCGTTCCTTTTACTGTGGTGAACTTCTCGCATTCTGCTGTTGTTTTTCTCACTGTGGTGAACTTCTCGCATTCTGCTGTCGTTCCTCTCACTGTGGTGAACTTCTTGCATTCTGTTGTCGTCCCTCTCACTGTGGTGAACTTCTTGCATTCTGCTGTTGCTCCTCTCACTGTGGTGAACTTCTTGCATTCTGCTGTTGTTCCTCTCACTGTGGTGAACTTCTTGCATTCTGCTGTCGTTCCTCTCACTGTGGTGAACTTCTTGCATTCTGTTGTCGTTCCTCTCACTGTGGTGAACTTCTTGCATTCTGCTGTCGTTCCTCTCACTGTGGTGAACTTCTTGCATTCTGTTGTCGTTCCTCTCACTGTGGTGAACTTCTTGCATTCTGCTGTCGTTCCTCTCACTGTGGTGAACTTCTTGCATTCTGTTGTCGTTCCTCTCACTGTGGTGAACTTCTTGCATTCTGCTGTTGTTCCTCTCACTATGGTGAACTTTTGCATTCTGTTTTTCCTCTCTCACTGTGACGAACTTCTTGCACTCTGCTGTTGTTCCTCTCACTGTTGTGAACTTTTGCACTTTGCTATTGTTTCTCTCACTGTAGTGAACTTGCATTCTACTGTTGTTTCTCTCACTGTAGTGAAATTCTCACGTTCTGCTGTTCCTCTCAGTGTGGCGAACGTCTTACATTCTGCTGTTCCCCTCATTGTGGTGAACTTGCATTCTGTTGTTCCTCTCACTGTGGTAAACTTCTTGCATTTGTGCTATTGTTTTTCTCTCTCTGTGGTGAACTTGCATTCTGCTGTTGTTTCTCTCACTATGGTGAACTTCTTGCGTTCTGCTATAATTCTTTTCACTGTAGTGAACTTCTCACATTCTGCTGTCGTTCCTCTCAATGTGGTGAACTTCTTGCGTTCTGCTGTTGTTCCTCTCACAGTGGTGAACTTCTTGCATTCTGCTGTTGTTTCTCTCACAGTGGTGCACTTCTTGCATTCTGCTGTGTTTCTCTCACAGTGGTGAACTTCTTGCATTCTGCTGCTGTTTCTCTCACAGTGGTGAACTTCTTGCATTCTGCTGTTGTTTCTCTCACAGTGGTGCACTTCTTGCATTCTGCTATTGTTTCTCTCACCATGGTGTGCCAAGGATCAATTTATGATTTCTGAAAGAGGACACCAAATCCCACTTCTTGGTCTTCTCGAAGACTGCCGTTGAAGTTTGAAGCAAGTGCAAACTCACTACTGCAGTTTACAATGCATTGAGAGATGCTTTTATTTATTCAGCGATGCTGTGGTTGTTAAATTGTCAACAGTGGTGTTTGGGGGATAGTCACCTTTCACTGAGCTGAAAAATATCATTTTAAACTTTTTTGGCTGGAATTAAAGCACTTTGGGGATAGTCACCTTTCACTGAGCTGAAAAATATCATTTTAAACTTTTTTTGGCTGTAATTGAAGCACTTTGCAAACAGCGGTCACTTTTTCTGGAGCAGACACCTTCAACTGCCATGTCTAGATGCTCTAAAGCTTCTCAAACAACCCATGTGGGAACGAAGTGTATGATCATCCTTGGCAGGCGAATTAGGAGTTAATTGATAATGGCAGATGAGGGTGGACCAGTATTGAAAAGGTTAAAGGAAGAAGGGAAGATTTACATTACAATATCATTTCTGTTGTACAGATGAAAACCGGCATCTGGCAACCATTGAAAACCTTACATAATGCTGATGGGCCCTTGCATTATCATTACACTAAGTTTCATGTAAACAGAGGAATCATGGGTAGTAACTTGGTGATGTTGAATGTCGATGTACACATACAAAACCATGCACGCTCAGAAACATTCAGAAACAAGGACAATTGAATCAGAAGATTTTACTTGATCACACTCATGAGTAGGAACAGAAATTCTGTTTTATCTTTGTTTCTTTCTCTTTTGTTTTGTCCCCAGCAGGTGTAGTCAGGCAAGCACAGACACTAAAGCACCTGACAGTTATATTGCACTGTTCACTGGGATGACAACAGAATTTACAATAGCAGACACAAAGAACCCCTGATTTGCCTACTGGTGTTAACTTGCTTAACATATTTCCACCAACAGAGAACAAATCAAGAGTGCACTTGTGCACACAAGTACTCACACACTCCAACATAACATAGAAAAGTACCATCATTCATGGTTGTGACTTCCAGGCATCTAAGCTGAGGAACTGAATGACATTTCATCTTTGATACAATAAACACCTCACAATGACCTCACTGAAATGAAAACATTTTTTAGAGTTTTTGTTTGTCTGTTTCAGGGATTGGTATAAGAAGAATATCTCACTTCTGTGGCCTGCTTTGCAAGTGGTGATAATACAAACAATCAGAAAGATTGAAGCAAGCGAGGAACTGACTCCACGGCCACCCAAACAACATAGTATAGAACCTCCACCATAACAGTCTGGAAAGGAAACGGTTTTCAATTTAGGTTCCTTTCCAAAGAAGTGTACCTGTGGTGGTCAGATGTATTTCACTGCACAAGGTGAGGTATGCAAGACAACCAATCATTTGTTATTTTTACAATAAAAACAAACAAAATAACACCTGTGTTGTTTTGCAGACATAACACTGATGTTGAGACAAAAAGGGCTATACTCCCTCCACTACCATTTATCCTCATCCATCTTAACTTTTTTATGTACGTCCACCTAAAAGGATATCATGAACTCATGCTTGTACACACATCTTCACAGTCAGCATAACGGCACCACATGCACATCAATGTACCACATTCACAAATCTAATCTATGTATTCTTTACAGGGTGACATGAACACATGTCAGTGAAGGTTCAGTTATGTAAGAACATAACACTCCACATGGAAGTGCACCACATACTTCAGTGTAAACAAAAATATGCCGTTAACTGTTCATCAACATCAAGAGTGAAGTAGTATGTACCTGAATTTGTGCATACGAGGCACAACTATTTTCCCCATGATGACCCATGCTGCCTCATCTGATAACTGCACCTTTTAGCTGGCAAAAGTACAATTTCAAAGTCGGAGATCTAAGTTGGACAAATCTCATTTTGGGGGCCTATGAAGATATAAGACCTGATCAAGTTAGCCCTAAAACCAGTTATTAAGTGTCCAGTTCTGGAAACAAGATATGAATTCACCTGGGGTTTGCTGATGCAGTCTCATGATTGATCAAAGATTCACCATTAACACTGCACATCAGCGTCAGTCAGCATTATTCTCAAAACTTAACTGATGATTGATTGCAATGAAAAGCTCGAATTGAGCTCCATTGAAATGGTAGGAAAGAAAAGGACTTGCGGGGGGAGGGGGGGGGGGGGGGGGGGGGGGGGGGGGGGGGGGAAGGGGGGGGGGGGGGGGAGGGGGTGGAGTGGACATGGAAAAAGTACAAGTGGAAGGGAGAACTGGCACTGAGCAGCAGAGTTGAAGATCTTTCCATATTTAGAAACACAGTATCATATAATGGTGCCACATGACTTGACTGATGACAGAACTATGCCTCAGAAAGTGTCCAGTTCTGGAAACATGGGGTGATGCCGGGAGGGTGGGGAGCGCGCACATGTGTGCATGCGTGCGTGCGTGTGTGTGTGAAAGTTTTTTTTTTTTTTCTCTCCCCTTCTCCCTCCTCCCCCTCCCTCTTTGCCCCCTCCCTCCCAACAACAACTGTCTACTTTCAAACCAGATTTCCTCAGATTTCCATTCACTCACCTTTCTTAGCCTGTGTCTACCCAGCCTCCTTTATTTCATTTTATTTTATTTTTGTGTGTGTGTGTGTGTGTGTGTGTGTGTGTGTGTGTGTGTGTGTGTGTGTTTTGAGTTCTTGTCACGTCAAAATTTATTGTGATGTCTTTGTTGTTTTATCTGCGTCTCTCCGTTCTTTACGTCATTAACACAGCAAAATTTGCGGTGTGTACTGTCGTTCATGTCACTTGAAAAAGACTAAGAGTCGAAACGTTGTGCATTGTTTTTGTTTTCTTTTTGACCCCCCCCCCCTTTAGTTTCGGTCTTTATCACCAATCCTCAAATTATATAGTTGTTCTCTGAAAAAAGACCCAGTCAAGTGTTATCAATTTATGCCTCAGAAAGGCCATGGAACCATTGGTGAAATCATTTTCAAAACTGTTCACAACTTGGACTTGGAAGAATCAGACTTCACCCTGTTCACTGCTGACAAAACTGGCAGCTGACTACACCTTTACCTTTTCCATATCTTTTTCCGTCTCCTTAACCTGCCTTATACCTTACAAAAAAAATTTGTTCATGCATAGTCGCATGAATGCAAGTGTCAGCACCAAGTCTGTTGTTGCCTTTTTTTCCCTTTTTGGTAGTAACTTGATCTGGCCTACAATTGATATCTAGGGCTGCATCTGACCTGCACTTGGTGTCTAATAGTTTGCCAAAATTTAGCAGGGAAAAAAAAAAAATCAGAGGGTGCTCTTAATCTGACATTGTGCCTTGTACACAGAAAATTATGGTAGTTGGAATGTATGAAAGCATATCTGGGTGTGTGAGCGATAATGTGAATTTTCCATCAACTGTGTTCAGTAGACTGCCAACATCAAGAATGTATGTTGCTGGAATGTACTAAAGCACATTTTTTGTGTGAATAATGCCTTTTTGTGTAAGACCAGGTTTTATGTAAGCCGCACTGAATGCGTGGAAGTTAAAACGTTAGGGAACAGTTTTAGGGTTTTTCCTTTTTTTTTTTTTTTTTTTTTTTTTAAATGTGGACAGTATAGAGAAGGAAGAAGGTATCACACCTGTCAATTGATATATAACATTCTCACATCTAAGAGCAGTCAGGAGTGCTGGCAAGGACGGACAGGTGGGTGGGTATTGGCAAGATAAAATAAGACCACAAAGAATCTATCAAAAACAAACACTGTTTAAAGAGTACTGTGCATGTATTTGCGTCCCACATCTCTTACGTCCACCCAGGGGAAAAAAAAGAAAAAAACAAGAAGACGCCCTCTTTGCAATAAATTAGGAACGGCAACTGGCTAAAGGGAAGGGAAAAAGGGCAGTGGAAGATCTTTTTTTATGTAATTTCCATGGAAAGAGCATTTTTAAGGACGGAGTAGAATCCAAAATCAAGTTTGTTACGCAGTTTTCAACATTAACTGAAAAGAAGCGCAATCAAGAACAGTAACAGACCATGTAGATCACGATGTTCAAGATGCCAAACGTTCCATGTTTACCAATGGATGTCTACTTTGAAAAAGGGAGGTTGAGATGGGGGTGGGAGCAAGTTTTGTTTGCTTATTTACAAATGTCAGAATCTTCCTTGCTTTTGAATGGACCTTTACTTTATGCATGTGCTTGCTTGAGTGTGTGTGTGTGTGTGTGTGTGTGTGTGTGTGTGTGTGGACATTGTGTGTGTGTGTGTGTGTGTGTGTGTGTGTGTGTTTACCTGAACCATCCAATGTTTTCCAGATTTGTCCCTGGTATTCTAAAATGAAGTCTATATTTTAGCACTGCTTCATATTTCAACACAGAGTGTCATATTTTTGTGCTGAATTTTATGCATTTAGATATATAGAGTCTTTGTGTCAAACTGATCGTACCATAGTATCGTTCATAAACATAGCGAAACTGTGCAGCTGTCTGGCAACAGCCAGCCTCAGTAGGAATTCTGGAATAATTCATGTGTGGAGTTCGTAGCTTCTGCATCTTACTTGTGACACCGCCTCAGACTTGTGTTACAGTACCACAGATGCAAGGGGCCTGTACCTCAGTTGCTTTGCACCAATTTTATTCACATCTGCTCAATGAATCAAAACAGTTTGCACCACTGAAAACACTGCACTTAAGTGCGGCCTTTCTCAAGTCATTGAAATGAAACACAAATTCACCCTTATTTAAAGTCAAAACTGTGCCACTTTCTAAAATAAGATGACTTGAGGAAAACTTTGGTTTGCGGCTATTGAAATGAAACACACAAATTCACCCCTATTTTAAGTCAAAACTGTGCCACTTTCTAAAATAAGATAACTCAAGGAAAACTTTGGTTTGCTGCTATTGAAATGAAACGCAAATTCACCCTTATTTTAAGTCAAAACTGTGCCACTTTCTAAAATAAGATAAACTTGAGGAAAACTTTGGTTTGTGGCTATTGAAATGAAATGCAAATTCACCCCTATTTTAAGTCAAAACTGTGCCACTTTCTAAAATAAGATAACTTGAGGAAAACTTTTGGTTTGTGGCTATTGAAATGAAATGCAAATTCACCCCTATTTTAAGTCAAAACTGTGCCACTTTCTAAAATAAGATAACTTGAGAAACTTTGGTTTGTGGCAGAGGTTCACAGGCTGCTTATTCTGCCTGTAGTATTCTAGCGAATCTGAGTTATCAACGATCTTCATTTTAGGCGTCAGTGCCAAACAGTGTCCACTGATCCAAAAACTGTTTACAGCATTTTGTTTGTCTTTGAACTGAGAACGGTTTTCTCCACAAGGAATAGCTTTATGTGTTTGAATGATTTTAAAAGGTGTGCAGTGACAATGCTTCCATAAATACAGGTATTAAAAAATGACAATGCTTCCATAAATACAGGTATTAAAAAAATGACAATGCTTCCATAAATACAGGTATTAAAAAATGAACACCACTGATTTCATTGCAACTTAAAACGCATTTGGCTGTTTAAGTGAGTTGAAAATACAATGCAAGTACATTTTTGTCTCATTTGTTGAGGCACAAGTACATATTTTGATATTTTACAAAACGCAGCATCTGTTCCAAATGCATTTTCTATCATTTTCTTAGTGTAAAAATGCTCTTGATGTTGTCTTCCAGGAGCACTTCACGATGATAGATCTACTATTAATCATGTACCTTTCAGCAATTTTTGTATTGGGCGCAAGGGCGAGGTGTGGGGGGGGTGTAAGTGACAGTTAACAAAAAGAAGACTGAAAAGAATCTGTATCAAAACAAACATTCTGATAAAAGAATAATAATACCACAAAGTGATTGGCTTTTCCTAGTCAACTGCCACCCCCCCCCCCCCCCCCCCCCCCCCCCCCCCCCCCTTTAAAAAAAAAAAAAAAAAAAAAAAAAAAAAAACACCCCCCCCCAAAAAAAAACAAACAAACCCAAAACAAAATGAAACAAACCTTTTTTCATATTTGCGCACACGTGGCAGTTCTCTGCAAATCACAAGATTTTGAGTTCTCAGGACACTCGGTCGTCATACTCCAAGAACCTTCTTGAGCTGCAGCCCAATCCCTTTTTTTGACGAGATCAACCGACAAAACCAACACTTCCACATGATCACCAAGTCCCAGGTTCTGATTGGGTGCCAGTGGGGGTCGCATTTTGCTGACGTGTATCAGTCCGTTTTCACCCACTCCGATATCGACAAACGCTCCAAAGTGGGTGACGTTGGTCACTCGGCCGGTGACAACTGTGCCTGGTTTCAGGTCGGCCACCGACGTCGTTCCTTTCTTGAACAATGGCTTCTGAAAGTCTGCACACAAACATTCATGGAAAGGTTTCCACAATCGGCTAGTGCAATACATTACAAATCAAAGAGCAAGGAAAGATAGCAGACATGTTAGTAGCTTGAAGAAAACAAAAGCAGAAAGATTCGACCCCAAGAGAAAGCTGGTGGGATATGATGTGTACTTTGGCAACACACCTATAATAATCAGGTACATGTGCTGGAAAAACTGGCTGACTGCTGGGGAAGAAGTGGGGGTGGGGGTAGGAGGGAAAATGTGGGGAAGGGCAGCCTTGAACTCGATAGATATGTTCTAAAAATAGATGCTCTTTCCCTCCCCCCACTGCATTTTTTAGGCAATATTTAAAAATTCCAACTACTTGCATAAAATGACTACACACAAAAAATTACACCTGATTTGAAAGTTTATCATGTTTAAAATCCTTGAAAAGATTTTGATTAGAATGCTACTTGTATGTCTGTAATTCCAATTCATATGGTTTGCCGATATTCTGGATAATATGAGAGTTGCACACGCGTAAGACTGCTGTATTGCAAATGTTTCAGGCCGCCATGCGATGGTTTCTTTTATGGTCTGAGTGAGTAAAATAAAAATTCTAACACCATCAGACATTTTCAGAAGGTAAAATAAGCCCTAATATAAAACGTTTAGCACGAAAGATTATATGGTAGTTATTTAAAAATCATGTTGTTAGTCGTAAAAACAGAATTAAATAAAAAGGGGTACAGTAATTTGACCTCATGGTTTTGCTCGAAATGGCGAGATCATCTTTGTCATCAGAAGTTTTTCATGATGAAGAGGAGCTGCTATTGGAAGGGGGTGGAAAAGTTGAATCGGTTGCCATTCCCAAAGCTGAATGGGATGAGATGCGTGCAACATGGCAGCAACTGCTGGAATTTATAGAAAATTGAGAGAAAGGGAATAATCGGCTTAAATGGACCCACACCGATTCAGAAGGCATCGATGTAACAGACGAAACGGTTGACGAAATCAAGGATCAGGATCATGCCGGTGGGTCTGAGATGGGGGATCGGTTCTTCGAGGACGCCCCCAAGAAGAAAAAAGAGAAGGCTGATGAAGATTTTTACTGCAAAATCCAGAATATTACACAGGACTTCAGAAAAATCAGCAAAATGACAGAATGGCAGTGATGACTTCCCTGATGCGCTCACTTTGAAAGAGATTGAGGAGTACAAAAATGAAGAAGTGGGACTACATTCAAGTCAGCCACACCCCCTTGACAAAAAGTTGCACTTGGTGGCAGCCAGACTCCAGGGAATCCATTCAAGCACAAGGAATACACGGAGACACTAGCAAAATCATGACAAGAATCTGCACAAAACAGTATGCAACATACTTGAAAGATGGAAAAGGTTTTGTCTTTGCAAGGAAAATTGATCCTTTTCAGACCACTGTATCAGTAGTTTTAGAATTTTTAACACAGTTATACAGAGATGGTTTGGGCTATAGTGCTATAAACACAGCCCAAAGTGCAGTATCAGCAGTTGTGATAAGAGGGGAAGGCTGGTCAGTAGGTTCTCATCTCTCTGCAGTTGGATTCATGAAAGGTGTTTTTGCATTGAGAACACCAGTGCCAAAATATGCTGAAACATGGGATGAGAACAGTTCATTGGATTATTTCAAACGGAATTAAAGCCAATTCTGAACTTAGTCTTAACTTGACTTGACTTGACTTGATACAACGTTTGAGGCCCATTTGGGCCTGTTCGTTGGTCCTAGTTTGGTTATCTAAAGAATTGCACATGCGTGGGAATGTACATGTCCCTAACTTAAGTCAAACACTCAGGCTCATAAACCGTCTTTCGATGTTTCCAGTGTTGGTCCAGAAAACTCTTGAAGGTATTCAGCGAAGGGGCTGCGACCACCTTGTCTGGCAAACCATTCCAGCAGGAGACCACTCTGTGGGAAAAAAAATTTGATCTGACATTTATTCTTGATCTCTGCTTCTGCAGTTTCAGAGAATTTCCCCTAAGGTCAGTGGTTGTAGCTAATTTGAAGACAGGAGCACTTACTTTATAGTAGCCGTTCAGATATTTAAAAACTTCAATGATGTCGCTTCTGATTCGTCTGTGTTCTAGGCTTGGTAAATTTAGTACCTTTAGTCTCTCTGAGTAAGGTCTGTCTTTCAAGTGGCTGAGTAGTCTGGTTGCTCGGCGCTGCACATCTTCTATTTCTCTACAAAGTGTTTTCTGGTATGGCTGCCATACACAATGCCCACACTCTAACAGTGGACGTACAAGACTTTTGAACAGCTGGCTGAAAGTCCGTTCTGAAAGAAAATCGAAAGATCTCCGAATCAGTCCCACTATCTTGTTGGCTTTAGCTGTGACTTGTGCCACATGGTCTTAAAAGTGAGATTTTCATCTATTGTTACTCCCAGATCTCTTTCCAGTTTGCTTTCGGCCAGTGATGTTGTCCTCCGTTCTCCTTCTTCAGTTTTTCCATTCATGCTGTATGATGCTGCTGATTTCTTATTTCCTAGCTTCAGAACACTGCATTTTTGTGGATGGAACTTTAATTGCCATTTATCTGACCATAATCGGAGTTCGTCCAGATCAGCTTGCAACTCCTTTGCTCCCAACTCCGTATCTGTTCTTGTAAATACCTTTGTGTCATCTGCGAACATCTTTACAGAAGTCTTAACCTTGCGTGGTAGATCATTATGAACATGACGAAGAGGAGTCGACCAAGTACGCTACCTTGAGGAATACCACTTGTCACTTCGGCTTCTTGTGATTCTTGGAACTGACATTGAAACTGTGTGTGCGCCTAAGTTCATAACAACAGGACAGAGAATTTGAACAATTCACTTGATGAAACTGCAGTGACTGAAGTTCAGTGATCAAGGGACGTGTTATTTTGGTACAAGATAAACTGAAAAATACCAAGAAAGGACATCACCAGAATGTATTGGAACTCAAAACATTTGGAGACAAAAACTTGTGTGTTGTGCAGGTAATGAAAGATTTATACTAAAACTGAACAGATCAGGGGAGATAAGTAGCAGGCGCCTGTAGCTTCCATTCGGGAACTACCGGGATTCGTCGGTAGGAATTTTCCATCACGCGCTGGCCACGCTCAAACACATGAACAGTCGCAGACAGTAACTAGGAAGATTCAGGCATGGCCCAACAACCATATCTTGGCACTATTCTGGGAGCTGGAACCATGTGTTTTCATTGAGGAAAAAAGGGGAACAAAGTGAGTAACTTTGTGCATGAAACTGACCAACTTTCACAATGGCTGCTTTTGCGTCTGCCATGAATGACGAAGAAATGATTGACTACTCGCAAGAGGAGTTAGATCAGATTATTGTCGAACTATCAATAGCAGGTCGACCACAATGCAGAAGGATGGCGAAGTCAATAACCTCTGAGTGCTGAGACACGCAGCATGTAGCTGTTGACCAATGCCATTCATTACATTCGTAAGCTCAGAAGCCACCATGTTATAGACCTATAGATATTTATCATAAACAGTTGCTGTTTTTCTTACCTTTTGTTAATTTCCTGTACACTGGACAAGTCATTTTCATGATAGATTTTTTAACGAAAATTGATACAGCAAACTGCCGCGAACATTAGCACTGCGACTTTGCGCCAACAGACTCGGCATCAACCTAAGAGAAATGCTCCAGCCTATGAGTGACGTCAGCCCCTTTGCAACACCATGCCGGGCTAGCTTTTTTTTTTCGGCCACAGTACTACATCACGCTGGTTGCAACTTGCTGAATTACGTTTTTAATTGTCAGATTTTACTTCAGTTTCTTTCTCTCACTGTTTCATTAAAAAGCACTGAACAATACCTTTCACACATTAAAAGGACCTTCTGATAATTTAAAAGGACTGACTTGCTGAATTAAAGCACTTACAAGGCCCTGTTGACCAAAATCCGATTCGTGAGGACTTAAAAGGCCCCTACGAACCCTGTTATCATTTGTCAAACCTCATAACCCAGTTTCTCATGATACAGTGAGTAAGTGGATGGAGAGTGTACTTAGGGATGCTACAATTCAAGATTTCGCTCCACACAGCCTCAGAGGTGCTGCTGCTTCAGCGAAGGCAAATGTGTTTCATTGGATGACATTTTGAGGAAAGCTGGATACCTTTAGAAAGGTTTATTTCTGTCCTGTCCAAGGTGAAACAAAAACGGTGGACTCTGTTGCCATAAACAAAACTGAAAGATACATCTATAAGGAGTGAAGTGAAAACAGACTTTCATGCTGTGTACATATAGACTGATGACGAAAGATGCACCTTTCAGTTCCAAGAAGGTGCTTTACCATTCTGTCTTATGAAGTAATACTCATAATGTGCAGACCAAACAATCACTGAAATGGTTTTACTTTTCAGCATCTCTATCTAGTATAAAGGTTTTCTCTAGTCTGTTGATAAGTTTGTGTGGTACAAACTGCATGTGAACTATGCTCAGTGTATTTGTAACTGTATTTATCTTTTGAATTCGACAAAGGTCACCTGAAAGGACATTTTGAATGAAATTTCAAAATCAAGGAAGCAGCAAAGTTTCATATAATTTTGTAAAAAAAAAAAAAAAAAAAAAAAAAAAGAGAGAGAGAAAAAGAAAGAAAAAAGAAAAAGAAAAAAAAAAAGGATTATAGAGAGTGCCAAATGAGGTGAAATTTTTATGAATGTGTTCAAAACTATATAAAATATGTGTATTTGATAACAATAAAAAAACAGCCTACTGTGAGGTCTCATATCTTTCAGAATATCGGTAAACCATATGAAATGGAATTAAAAGCATAAGCGAGACTTACCTTAGGAAGGTGAAGGTCATGCTGGATTCCATAGAAGATGGTTTACTGAAATGCAGGGAGATATGCCCACCCTCCCAATCCAGTTTGGAAGGCGTTATTTTATCAAATCAAAATAGGCCGGTTTTTTGCTGGATATAAAAGTGATTGAAATGAAAGACAAATTACAATTATCAACAATAGTATTGGTAAACTAAATGGGGCTTGAAGATTGAGACAGACACATGTAACATTAACAAAAGATTTTAGGGTCATTTTTTATGTAGATGGTGCACTCTCACTCTGAAGTGTGGCGGTCTTACGCATGCACAGCTCTCATATCTCCCTCCATATCAGTGAACCATCCGCTATGGAATCAAGCATGACCTTCACCTAATTAAGGTAAGTCTCGCTTATGCTTTTAATTTTTAAGTTCTAAAAAGAAAAAATGTGAAATATATGCACACTTAGCTGAGAATGTTGGCAGTCTATCAGCAAATGCTGCAAACTGGATGATTGTTTTATCCAAGTATTATCACCAGTAGTCATTAACATGCATTCAGTGTTAAATCTGTCGCCTATCACAAATTTATCTGCCCTTAACAGTCCTCCAATCACAAGTCAGCTCACCTGTTTTTAAAAAAAAAAAGCAAACTGAAGTACCTTACAAAAAAAGAAGACCCTACTCATTTGTTCTCAATCAGATTCAGTTTGAAGTAAACATTTTCACTACCTGTTTTGTCATAATTAGATTAATACTGAAATAATATCTTAGTACTTTGAACATGTGTCATAAAAAATATTATTTTGTATCTCCTCATATCATGCCTCCCGATGCTGCTTGGAAAGAGCTTGGAATTTTTCAGTGACTTTTTGAAATCCTCAACTACAAGAAAAGTGTTTGTGGGGAAAGAATTCTTTCCGTAGAGTGTTCACAAACATCAAGTTGATTATTCTGACACTTGTGTGTATATAACCGTTTTTTATCCTACCATTAAGGCAGCCATATTCCAACTTCGAGAAAGGTGCATGCTATGTGTAGCATGTCATCCATACCAACAGCCACACTGGCCATCTCTTTTGAAAGTTGTGATGGGATTTTACGTGTGTGTAAGATGTGTGTGCGTTTTACACGTGGAACCTCAGTTTATAGTCTCATTTGAAGGACTGTAGGGGGAATGGAGTCAGAACCAATGTTAACTCCAAGGGAAAAATTCCCCTTCACCGAAACAACAAGGCAGAGATGCGAACCTGCAACCCCAAGATTACGAATTCGATGCTCTACCAACTGAGCTATTCCGGCCCCCAATGTCTATTACAGACATAGACCAAAATGTACTGGACAAACAAGTCCTAAAAGAAAAGGAGTTTTTGGAATTACAGATGAATCAAGACAAACAAAAAAAAAAGTTCCAGAAAAAAGGAGGAGTCTTTATCAGAAGGGAGTCTTCAGGACAGGAAATGTGAGTATAAACACAAGACCAGTCTGATCCTGACAGAACAATGAATCTTTAAAGGGAGTGAATGTATAGTGAAAAGTCAGTTCTGCTCAACATGAAAATTACAGTTGCATCAAAAGAAGTCTTTAAAGGGACTCTTTATTAAGAGGTAATTCTAGTATAGACAATGAGCAAAATATTCCAGATACAATATTTCTAAAGGGAAGAGAGTTTTCATGGGGTGATAATTCTCGAATGGCCAAATACAAAACTGCTCCAGTAAAAAAAAAAAGAAGAAAAGGCCTTGGATGGAGTGGAGTCTTTTTTTAAGGGATCTTTCTTGCAATGCTTCAGACTGCTTAAAACTCAAGTTAGGTTAACCCTGATGTAATGTTTATTATTCTGAACATTTTTTTTATGAAAACATTACTTCTCGAACTGTTTTGCCAATCAAAGTAATATCAGCAAAGCAACATAACCATTTGACAAACTTTTTCTTGAACAGCACTCCCAGTCAAACAGACGAGTTTAGGCAAGTAGATTAATTATGCGAATGCCAGGACTGAATTCTTTTGGATTAGTCGATAAACATAAGCGTCCTGAGCAACATGTGTATGGGTCCTATGGCATAGGACACGATGCTTGGAAAATCATGTATGAAAATCTGCACCGATTCGTGAGCCAAAAACCTTTATCTTGACAGAAAAGAAAAAAAACATGGATGGTGCTGTCTTTTGGCAATACAATCGGGTTAAGAACAGCCTGAATTTCACACATATACGAATTTGTTGTGACAATGAGGTTGTACCATGACTCTTGCAAGGATGGCAACGTTTTTGTATTTCTATGAAAAAGAATTGCTGTCAATTCACCCATCCCAATACAATCTAAACAATTCACCAGTCCCATAAGGCAAAACTGACTCCTTCCTGCATGTTCGACCAACAACACGAAGAACTCTTTCTTTCCGTGTACCTTTAGTGAGTGGAATCAACTTCCTCTTGAGGCCCACATCATCGCTCTCAGTCCGAGGCCTCAAATCCTTGACTCCAAACATCAACCCCAGCCATGCCAACTCTTGCACACCCCAACCCCCATCCTTTTCGCCTTGCCCATCCCCTCAGGAAGAGGCTGTTCATTCAGCCAGCCTCTGTGACATCCAGACAGCCTCTGTGACATCCAAATGCCTTTTTCACAACCTTAGTTCCCACAGTTTTTAAGTATCAAAACTATCAACAGGATGATGGTGGTTGTCCTACGAAAGAAGCAGCAGACTCACCTGATCTGAAATCATAGGACATTGGCCTGGACAGCGTCTCCACTATCAGTTGCATTGTGGGCACCCCAACACCAAACTGTTCCGCCAGTTTGCTCACACCTGCTCACAGATGAATCGGTCAAGTTTTGCTTTCAGGTTACATTCCTCTTTCATTCAAAAAAATAAAGAAATAAAAATGAGAATAGGGAAGGAGTTAGGAATGAGGCATTGACTTGTAAACAACTTGACCTCAACTGTCATGATTTAGGTCTCTTAGATGCTGATTTGTACACACTTAAAATTTTCAACAAACTATCTAGCTCAACTTAAAGATAAAAAAAAAAAAGTTCTATGTTGTTTCTTTTAAATTCATTGATTTTTCTTGTCCTTCAGAATCTTGGGGCTATCTTTTTCATGCTGTTTTTCAGACCTGGAGTAATCCAGTTTTCAAACAAAATTCAGCCTATGACATGTTAACTGTGACTGATTCTGTACCATAAAATTACAGCACTATAGAGGAATAATCTTAATGATCCAAAGGCATGTTGTTCTTCATACACAAACAAAATCTGCTGCAGTCAGCAAAAAAAAAGTAGAATTACCTGTAACAGAGCTGCTTCTCTTCACTTTGGCAATGAAGTCAGGTTTCCCTAGGTCTGTCACGGGTAATGCTAAGTCTGAAAGAAATCTGAACACACACACACACACAATTTTTTTTCTTATCTCACAACTTTCTCACCGATTGCATTTTGCATTTGAATTGAATTATACAGTGTCTTGGAACACCAAGGACAAAAAAAAGAGGAAATAATGTGACAATGTGAATTGAGAGATGCGACACCAGGAAGCAAAATGAAAACAAACAAGATGCAAAGCATATAAACGTACTCCCAGTGTATCTTGAATATGCGTGAGATATTCCATAAAGAGGGAAAAACTGTTTGGGGCCATTATAGCCGTTAGTAACGGCTATTCTGAAAAATGGGCCATCATCTGTGACCCATAATGAACACACCTACAAATTTTCAGAAAGAAAGATTGGCCAAGTACTTTCTGAGATATTCCATAAAGAAGAAAACTGTAATGGGCCAGTACAGCGGTTAGTAACGTTATAATGGTAAACGTCAGGCATGATCCTTGACCCATAATGAACATACCTACAAATTTTCAGAAAGATTGGCCAAGTACTTTTTGAGATATTCCATACAGAAGAGAAATCATTATGGGCCATTATAGCTGTAAGTAACAGCTATAACGGTAAAATAACACATCAGGCATGATATGTGACACATAATGAACATACCTACAAATTTTCAGAAAGATTGGCCAAGTACTTTCTGAGATATTCCAAAAAAGATAAACTGGACGGATGGACACACACACACACACACACACACACACACACACACACACACACACAGAGCATTTCTTCATTACTATTGTAAAATACTCCCTGTTCTATAAGAACTGGGAGTACAAAAAGCAGCTACCACAGTCAACCAGCCAATGTAGCACAGTGATTGGTGTCAAAATTTCCAGGCTGGGAGGTCATGATGTTGATTCCCACTACCGTCATTTATATGTATCGTCTTTCATCCCTGACTGGCTCCTATTCAGAGCTGAGGTTTGCTAACGGCTCAACTGGGGAAAGCTAGAACCACAGTCTAGCTTCATCCATTTCATGGACGCAACTCTGAAAGATTGCTAAAAATTTCCTGACCAACGCTGCAGGAGTCTGTATCGAAGTTTGGTTGTTGTTGGGATACGTCATGACAAGTAAGTGTGAGGTACAATCCTGAAAAGAACTCCCTGGCATCATCTTCATCCTTCATCATTCTCACTGATCAGCACACACACACAAAGTAAAAAATTCTGTGGCTCTCCTCTCATGGTGACTACAGTGGCGATTTCCTCTCTGCATCTATGCGTTTGGCGAGTTAGGATCGAGGTTGCAAATATTGGCAAGTATGTGAACTGTCAATGGACACGTGGTGCCACCCTATGGAAAGGCTGCTCACACTCATCCTGGCTCCATGACTAAGCAGTCCTTACAATCAGTAAGGGGCTTAGTAAGGAGGTGGTGTGTACTGCACATGCTGGATCAGAACAAACTCCACTGAATACCACTGACATGACTTGGCGGTAGTGCAGCGTCTCCTCTGGTGGGTTGTCTGAAGACAACTTGACATTGACATTTGCAGTGTCCTGTGAACTGTCCGTGATGGGACAAGCCAAAGTGTGGCTACGGATGGGGAACTGAATGAGAAGCAATGGGGTAATGCGACAGAAGCTGCATGGATGAGGCAGTCAACAACAGCAACAATGAAAAGTGAAAATATCAGTGGAAAGAAGTGACAGACTAAATGAAAAAGAACAGATGAAAAAAAAAAAATCTATTTTCGCATCTCCAACCTAGTTCCTATAGCAGTATACCCCAACTGGCCCAAGTCTTGGGCACAAGTAAGAGCTCCCAAAGACAAAACAGGAAGATTCTGCAGCTTCTGCCTGAAGGATGCCAGGTCAGGAGCCTCGATCACTGTAGCTGTCGTTAAGTTCCTGATAGTTACAGTGTGGGAAAAGAAGCTGAATACAGAAAGGTCGTATTTGGTGGAAAACTGTTGAAGGCTCTTGTCTCATATGAAGAAAGGCTTCACCTCAAATAAGTTGTTTTAGGAGCCACTAAAAGTTCCTTAAAGCAATGTTGACAAAAGGGGCCATGTTAAAAACATCAAATCAAATAACACTCAACAATTTGTGCATTCTACTAGCATAACAAAGTTCGACTGAAAGATGTGTAGCCGACTGGGTCAACAAAGATCAAACTGTCTGCTAATTCATTATACATGCCCATGTCACCAGCTTCCCCAATCTTCCTCAAGGTCACTTCACAGCAGGGGGTGTCTCCTCAGCTTCTTGGCCACAATAATAAAAGAGACTCCATTGAAAAGGCATGGAAAATGGACCAGCAAACAAACAAACAAGAAGAATCACAGCAATAACAAAATCATACAAACATACCACCCCCAGCATCATCAAAAAAACAAAAAAAACTTCCCGTCTTGTGACAAGAAGTCCTACCCCATCACTTGTGTGGTACTGACCCAAAGACCCAAACCCAAATTTTGCAGTCCAATCCCACTTTGATGCCTTGAGATGCCCAACACGGACTACTTTCAAAGAACACCCGGAAGAACAGGGGTGGCGGGTGGCAGGGTCACTGCAGACTCCACCCTACACCTGAATCATGGCAAGTAAGACGGCTGAAAAGGTAGAAGGCATATCTACTAAGCAGTATGGAGTATCAAACACTGTTTTTGTTGGTCCTCAGTAAAACAACCTACAAAATACACTAAAAAATGTATGAGCGTAAAGGTCTCAACCCCACATCTTACTTCATAACATTATTCATGTACAGCTTTCATCAACATGTTATAACCTGTTTGGCATTAAAAAAAAACAACCACCAAAAAAACAAAAAAATGACAATGGCAGTTACACCTACTTGTTGGCAGTGGGGTAGGACTCGGGATGTATGGCCGTCATGTCCAAAAGATTGACATCATCAGAACTGGTCAGTTTCGCCTTCTTGGCCTTGCCTGCTGGCTTGGTGGTGGCTTTGCGTTTCTGGCCGGCTTTGCTTGACGTGCTCTCCGTAGCTTCTAGCTCTGCTTGTCTGAATCACAAGAAAAGAGAGGCTACTACTGTACTTCAATTTTGACAAAAAAAAAGCTTGATCATCTGATAATCATTTCTTAAAGATCAAAGATTAACGATTTAAATGTAAAACTGGCTTGCTGTTCTCCATGTGCATGTCTATAGCTCAGTTCACTGAAAATCAGTTTCTTAAAGACCAAAGATAATGATTTAAATGTAACTGGTTTGCTGTTCTCCATATGCATGTCTATAGCTCAGTTCACTGATAATCAGTTTCTTAAAGACCAAAGATAATGATTTAAATGTAAAACTGGTTTGCTGTTCTCCATGTGCATGTATGTTTCAAGCTCTGCCGGTCTAGGGAAAATGGGACAATGAATTTAAAAAACGAAGCCCCCCCCCCCAAATTTCTTTTTGACTTGTTGCAGGCAATGAAAATCAACAGCACAACACGCTGCTATTGGTGACTCTTGTCAACAAATACTTTGAATATTGAAGACTACAATTATAGACAAAAAGAACAATAGATTTAATGCACCTGAAGCTTACTGATGACCACAATCACAAACAAAAAGGGCTAATAGATTTAATGCTCTAGGTTTATGAGCGAGTTACATAACTTTACTGGCGAACAAGAGATAAAAGTAAAAAGCGTACAATCAAATAACATCATCAAAGGAGGAGAGGTCGAATTAATGACTATGCTTTTAAATAAGTTTGTTGGTGGAGAAGAGAGATTAAATCAATAACCATACAATGAAAGTTTCAAAATGGAGCGACTGATGGCGGGAGAACGAAGCAAAATTTAGAAAGAGTGAGGGTTAGTTGCCACCAAGGGACATTGACAAACAAAGTACAGGACAAGACACGATGCATTTCGACCTCTTGTCAAATGTTAAATGTGATCTATTTTTTTTGCTTGAAGAAGACCCAAGAGGTCGAAATGCATCGTGTCTTGTCCTGTACTTTGTTTGTCAATGTCCTGGCGGCAACTAACCCCCACTCTTTCCAAATCATACAATGAAAGACATTTGGCCAGTGGAGGTGAGATCAAATTAATCACCATACATTCAAATAACTTTTGTCAGTGGAGGAGAGATCAAATAAATGATCACACATTCAAATCGCAGTTGGTGGAGGAGAGATCAAGTTATGACCATAGATTCACATACATTTTGCCAGTGGAGGAGAGATCAAGTTATGACCATAGATTCACATACATTTTGCCAGTGGAGGAGAGATCAAAGAATGACCATACATTCACATACATTTTGCCAGTGGAGGAGAGATCGAAGAATGACCATACAATCACATACATTTTGCTAGTGGAGGAGAGATCCAGTTGATGACCATGAATTTAAC
Source organism: Conus betulinus (assembly GCA_016801955.1). Lineage (NCBI taxonomy): Eukaryota > Metazoa > Mollusca > Gastropoda > Neogastropoda > Conidae > Conus > Conus betulinus. The sequence continues at coordinate 27,870 of JADBJO010015618.1, forward strand.
TAACTTTGTCAGTGGAGGAGAGATCGAATTAATGACTCCATGCATTCGCCTTCTTCTGTAGTCCATTAATCGTTGATGTATGTGTATCCTGATCTAACCCTGAAACCTGCGCTGTGGCTGACACACCCCGTCTTTGACAGATCAGATCAAATTTTCGGGGGGGGGGGGGGGGGGGGCGACTTCTGCTTTAGGTCAAGACTAGAGTCCATCCTACCCTGTCAGGGAAATGGTTTGTTCACTGGAGGGTCCTCCGGAGCTGAAAGCTTTCAGCGCAACTCTCGATCGCATGATGTTCCTGTCACAGGACATTGGGGTATTTCAGTACAGATAACAGTGCCACCTGTTATCCGGCAGGAACATCTCCATTTGATCAGGCAAGCCTGACTCTTTATCGACACAAACCCTCACATATAAGGGGGCATCCCCCCTGTCCCACCACCTGGGGACCCGCCTGGTTGGAGATGGTCGCCCCTGCTCCAGGAACCTATACATTCAAATAACTTTGTCAGTGAAGGAGAGATCAAATTAAGTGGAGAAGAGATGAAATGTGTATGCAGCATGCTGATAAATGAACCTCGCAGAGCATATACCATGGAACTTACTCGGCATGCTGTGTGGCAGGCTGGGTGTATGACCCTCACAAAACCAGCACACTGCTCGTAGCTCTTCTCCCCCAGACCTTTCACCTTCAGAAGCTGGGAGCGGTTCGTGAACTGGCCGTTCTTGATCCGCCATTCAATCACCTTGTTCGCTTTCGTCACGTTCAAAACCCGGCCACGCGCCTGCACACCAATTCAAAGTGCATGAACGTGCTTTTCAGGAAAATGTTACTTATCAATACCCTCTATCAGTAAAGACCAAACAGTCATTGTTTCCTTTTCTTCTAACGTATTATTTTAAAAGATCTGTCATTGAGAGGGATTGCCATGGTTCCCATACGCTGCCAGTGAAGAGTTAAGTATTCATAACATATTTTCCTATCTTATGTTCTCATTTTCTCTCCCCCCCCCCCCCCCCCCCCCCCCACTTTTTTTTTTCAATTATTCAAATTGTTGCCAAGTTGTTTAGATAATGATAGAAGAATTGTTAGCCTGCACTTGTTCGACCCCAAGAATTGTTAGCCTGCACTTGTTCGACCCCACTACTATTTTGTTCAATGTATTATTTTAAGTAAGTTTTCATAAATTTCAACTAGAAAACAACAGGCTGCTCTTACCTTCTTGTTCAGGAGGCAAATCATGATTCCTGAATTAAGAACGAGGCCTGGAAAAACTAGGTTTTACTGTTTCAGTTTGTTATCATAATACCATATTAGTGAAAACATTTGAATGGCGTCTTCACACAAAAGCAAGGTTGGCTGTCGGATTTGTCTTTTTTTTTTTTTTTTTTTTTCCCTGGTATGGAGATTTACAGCAAATGAATGTTTAGAAAAAAATGTGCTGTTCAAATAATTCCCAGTTATCTACACAAAAGCAGTCAATCAAAATGTACCCAAAATGCCACTTTTGAACATGGTTCAATCTTCATACTGTGCATTACAGTAAACCTCTTTGCAGACTCCGAACGCAGCATGGGCATGCACCTTGCCATGACTCTTTGTCCAAGACCAAAGTACAGGGTGTACTGGACATCCAGGAAGCAAAACAAAAAAACTCTGAATGAACAGCATAAAATGAGTGGGTCTGATTATGCTGCTACCCTGTTGAATATGACTGAGGACAGAAGAATGTGTCGATTCCTGACTGCCTGCACGAATATCATGACACCCCTATGACTTGCAGGCCAATCATGATGAAAACTTCAGACAGGTTGTCTTTTCCTGACCTTTTCTCAGTGCTTTGGTTTAGGAATGACAAGATAATCTGTTTCAGGTCTATGTACTAACACTATGGTATTACCCCTCCCTTCCTGCCAGGGCTGTGATTTAAAATATCTTTTCAGCTCTTAAGAGCTGAATTCTCTGAGATTAAGCATAAAAACTGCCACCGACATGCCCCAATAACATTCACAAAATGAAAGAAGGTAAATTCAGTCACCTTCAAATTCTGATTTGTAACGAAATTATCAGTTCCACATGATTTGCTTTAAAAGCAGTAAAGTGACAAAACAAATCGTGCCTAAATTACCTGTATGAAGGCCAAAAAATGTGTGTGTGTATAATCAAAAAAAAAATCCTAGGAATGTTTCTATATGTCAAACAATAGAACAGAAAGTAGTCTGTTGGAATATAAATTTCAACAAAAGAGAACTACATCCAAATCTAATTTTCAAACAAGAAAATCAATCAGCCAAAATTCAAATGAAAAAAAAAATCGAGGCAGCCAAAATTTGAAAAACGAAAAGAGTAACCAAAAAAAATTCTGAAAGTAAATAATCACAAAATAAATGAATAAGATAAATAAGGAAACTAATTACCCGTTAACCATACAAACACATCACTGACTCAGAGTGACACTGACCTCAGCAGACACTGACTGGCAGTGTTCAGGTCAACGCCAGTGAAACTGACACATTCCTCTACCACTGAGTCCAGTGCCGTCTGCAGCTTGGTCTTGGCCACATCATGCTGAGCAAATTACACACACATGCATGCATGCACACACACACATACACATGCACACACACACACACACACACATGCATACACACACACACACAATTTATTCCCCTCTGACACCTGTTTAAGACATGGAGGTACAAGACTGTAAACATATTTCAACAGACCGAAGAAAAGAAAGAAACAAAATCTAACAAATTGAAAATGAGGAGGTAGAGGAAGGGGAGGGAAAGGGTTGAGCACAATCACAAAGTGGTGAATTACATGTATATGAGGACAGTTGGTTGGTGTTTTGATCCATAGTTTTGTTTCAATCTCATTGGAAAGAAAACAAGCCAACAACAGCAAACCTTTGATTACTTCATACAGTATCTATGACAATAAACACAAAAGCTGTCTCATAAATATAAACAAAAAATGCCAGATTGAAGGATTCCAAATTGTATGCAAGGTGCGTTATCAAGAGAAGAAAAAATGAAGGAAACATCAGAACTAGGCATTAACACACATTTGACTTTGGCTACCATGATAAAGTCCCTTTTTCTGAAAACGTTTTCTGCGGGTCAGAAGCATGACTGCTTTCAAATCAGATTCTTAAGTAAACAGCACATAAATATCTAGACAAATATACCATCAAAAGCTTGCATGCAGAGAGCTGAAGTTGAAGCTGCTGATTTGAATAATAAATATCACTAATATAACATTACAAAACAATGATGAAAACCAATATCACAGTGCTGTAGAATGACAGCAAACCATTTGCAGTTTTGAAGAACCTAATATGCTGGAAGGTACGATATTCAACCACTTCTGCTCCCCAATTTCAAAACTAGACCCAGCACAAATACACAAAGCATGCAACAACAAAAAAAAAATATATATATATATAAGTTGATGGTTTCTCCACCTGATACATGCCAACTCCAATGTGCTTGGGTTCAATCTTGACCAGTTCTGAGAGTGGATCCTGCAGCCTCCTGGCTATAGACACTGCAACAAACCCACAGTGCATGTCAGTCTTCCAGTGTAGGCAATAGCACAGCGCTTGGAACACAACACTCAGTCTGGGGGTCACGGGGTCGAGCCCCACCACTCACACAGATAGCACCGCTCGTGTCTGGAACTCCATGTATGTATGTTGAAAGACCAGACAGCGAGCCAGTGTTTCTTTGATCCGTGTCAAATGATCTGAAGCGTTATGGGAATACAAAAATAACCAGCATGCATGTTAACCTTCGGAGAGGACATGAACACCAGGAAGCATTCCCCATAATGCAACCCAGTTTCAGTTCATCAAGGAGAAGTCACTGTCTGTCTATGCACGCCACACCACATCTGCTGTGCCATGAGGCTGCTATCTCGGGGTTACAGTTAAACAAAATACACGCATATTTAACAGTTTCAATCTTTCGGAAATTACAGCCTGGACAGCCTCTCCTGCCTGGACAGTTGGGGGGGGAGGTGGGGGGGGGGGGGGGGGGGATCTTCTTCTTGAACAGAAGGGATTTTCATTTTATTCTAACATCTCAAAAACTATTCTGATAACAGGCAAAAACAAATCATAGTACGACTTTTGGACTTTGATGCTTAAAAAAACTAAAGAACTATTTTCCTTTTTACATAACTCTGTGTTTGAATGTAAACGGCAAGACTCAATTTTGGTCCAAAGACATGAAAACTTTCTCAATTTATAAATGAGGCTTTTATGTTCAGCTGTGCCATATTTGAAAACTGTCACTTGCTTAGGTTTAAAGTAATACCAGTTTGAGTACATCAGGTCCATCGCCCGAGTCTTGCTAATAGGGAGAATCACAGTTGTCAGCAGCACCTGAACAGGGCTGAATGATTCGATAAAGAAAAGAGGAAGGAACCAGGTTTCATGGGTAAGACTGGAAGACACTCCATCTTCACTGTTCAACTCTCATCAAAGGAGTTGACCAGAGGATTTTCAGTCCCCAGTTGGTTCCAAGCCATAGCTCAGTATGCTTTGGGCTGAAAGAGCAAGACTGGAACCAAACAGTGGAGCTTTGTCAACATAATGGATGCAGCTCTGAGAATGTTTGGTCACATTTCTGACATGCACTGCAGGTATCGAATTCACTGAGACGCAAGGACATATTGTGAAAAAAAAACACACACAAAAGAAAGGAAAAAAAAGAGCTTTTTTTTTTTTTCCATTCCATAAACTGAATTCAGTGGCATCACCTGCACAGATCACCATGAAAAGTCTCTGCAGCCCCTCTGGTTCAGGGGAAACACAAAACTGGACCTGTTTTAAAACAACACTATCAGAGAGAAATTTGTTGTTTACCCTCCAGGTAAACAAAAATTACAACTTGTCAAGCAAAGCCCTGTGTTGTTTCCCTTGGACTGAAGTTTGCTTAGTGGATTCGCAGTAAATTTAGCATTCCTGCGATTTGGTAAAGATTGCTAAAGATTTGGTATCACACAGTGTGTGACTGGGATACTGAATCCTAAGCCTCGAAACCATGCCGCAAAGTTGACTATCTTTTATTTCTGCAGAGTATACAGTAGTGTGGTAATGACACAAATCCAGAGTACTTTATTCTAAGACATATTTGTTTTAATTGCTATCATCTTTTCAACACTTGTTCAGTCATTAAAAGAATTGTGTTCGTTTGCTAAGGTACTCAGAGTATTCAAAGTAACAACACAAAAGATAAATATACACTAAAACTTACCAGCACCTCTGAGAGTGGGATCTAGACGTGGCAATTCTTTCTGAGCCTCGTCAGACACACTGTATATAGACGCTCCTCCCTCATCAACAATACTGCAACACAGCAGATTCTGTTTTTTTATATTTGATAAATACTCCTTGACAAGAGCAGATACTGTTAGAGAGGAGCAGATATCAAAACTCTTTGTTTGAAATGGACATCCCCTTCAAATGCGTTGTAGGATAACATGAGAAAAGGAAAGGTCTAAGAACCTGAACTGCATCTATGACTATTCAACTGGTGCACAAAAATTGCGTCTCCTGGTTTTTGGGTACCCATTTCTTTAGATTTTTTAGACTGCACATGACATACAAAATAGCCATGAAATAAAAGGATGTTAAAAAAAAAAAAAGTTTTCATCATGGAAGGAATTTGAAGTGGGTCTGTCTAGTTCCCATACACTGATTTTCAAACAAAGTGTAGTCATTTTTTTTTTTTCAAGCAAAGTGTAGTCATATTTTAATGAGTAATTTTGGTCACCAGCTCATGATGCCAAATGTAAGAAATACAGTTAGCCCAATCAGAACATGTAAAGTGAGTGCATGCAGAGAACAGCTTCGAAACTTTTTTCCTGGAAAGTATGTCAGATGGAAACACACAAAAAAAACTATCATGCTCACTCATATTTTTACTACCATCAGTCTACAGTTGCAAGTTCATCACTGATCTGCCTGTACCTGCCCATCAAGGGTGACCCTGTACTTTGTTCCCATACCAGTTATTTGGGAAGGCTTAAGCATTAAGATGCAGTGTTTCGAGGTGTCTGCTCAAGAGCTTGGGACTGCCAACTGTCATGTGCTTCAGTTTGAACCTAAAATAATTGAACTTTTTTGTTGTCTGCTAGTAGTGAGTGTGATGATGAGAGACCGTGATCGAGGACTGTCCATTCACCATGATTGTGAATAATTTAGCAGTCTAGGAGCTGGTCGGTCGATTATGATGGCTAAAAAAAAAGTGAAGACTATTCTTGTGCATCTGGAAATGCTTGAAACCTAAGTGGTGGTGTGTAAGCCAGTCAAGAAGTGGGAAGTCAGTATCAATGCTTCAGACTGATTCTGAATAAAGAGAATGAAGGTGAGTGACCACAATGATCTCTCATAAACATCGACATCAAACAGACACATGCACAGCAAACTACATCCACTACCAGAATAATCATACAAAAATTGTTGCGATCTGGACCTAAAAGGTACATGGAACATATTTTATTATAAAATGGTACTCTAGTTTCATCTTTACGTCCGGTGCTCTAAAATATTCAGTTTGCCACTATGTACATGCTACTTAACAAAATAAGAACACTGCAGTCAAAAGGCCAACTCCGCACACAACAGTGTTACCAGTCATGCGACAATGGCCTAACCAGTAAACTACTGAGTTGTGCTGAAAGCGGTTCCTCTGAATCAGGTCCGACACCCTCTGCTCTGTCTCCCTGCAGGCTACGCCGTTGCCAATGGCGATCACATCGCACCTGCAGACACAACCACCACCATCCTACTTCAGTGTAGACAACCCAACTTGAGATTAGTTTCCGATAGTGAAAACGATTGTGGACTATTGTTAAGAGTATAATGCTAATCAGTTTTCATCCGAGATTCGGAGAAAGAGCATGCCTGCATACATGTACAGTCACACAGTCTTACTCGTAGCTATAAACACACAGACTGATGATTATTTCCTAAAAGCAATCAATCAATCTCATAGACACACACAAGCAGAGATCTGTTTGACCTAGCAATGTTATTGGTGTATCTTTCACCAAAAAATGAGTGTGTTTACAAATTTGGATAAAACATGGGCTGATTTTTCTCCTTTTGAAATAACACAGCAAAGCAATGGTCTTGTGCTTACTACAATAAAAAAAGGTTAATCAAATACCAAATTTCTTTCATACCTGGTTTACTGGCATAGCTTGCTACAGATTCATGCTCTCTCACTCTGTGCGAGTTTTTTTTTTTTTTTTAATTTTTTAAAAAATGTTTTTCTGCACCTGCATTGACTGTAATCCCTGCTGCTGTTTGTATGTATGGGCATGTTGTCTAAGATGCAGACACTGCCACATGCATTTTGTCACATAAGAGTTAGCTAGAGTTCTCACTCTTTGGCCAAAGCACCCAAACTCCTGCTCAAAAACTCTGTATCTAGATTGTTTTCCCGACCTTTTCTTTTTTTAGTTCTTACTCGTCTCGTTTGACCTAGCATGTGCACAAAATACAGCTGAATCATATGAGTAAACAAGGCTGCAGATCGCCTTACACATAGCCCCACATATTTCATGATAAATATTTCCTGGTAGTCTGACAGTGAATCCTACAAATTACACACACATGAAAGATCCATTACCTGTGTGTGTTGATCACACTGACCAGTTTTTGGTCCTCAACCATTTTGTTCGACTTGTAGTCATGGAGATACAACACCTCCGTATGCATCACCTGACCTGCACAACAACTCCATTTTGATTATGAGGATTGAGGACCAAAACTTCAAATGATTTGAAATATAAAGGCAAAAGGTCTTTCAACAATGATACACATGAAATGCACGTAGATTATTGCAGCAAAACTTCAAATGATTAAAAACAAACAGGCAAAAGATTTCCCAACAAAGATGCACATAAAATGTACGAAGATCATTGCATTTTTCAGTCTTTCTCCCACTGAAACGATTATATTTTGGTTTGTTTTTGGTCCATCCATAAGCATGATTCAAAATATGTTCTGAGAAGCATTGATAAACAAAAAGTATATAGTACTTTTGTCATTTAGCTCTAAAACAAATACGAGATGGGAAATACACAAGGAACAGCTCCTGTCCCTGGCAACTTGCAACAAAAGAAAAAGACAGTGCATTTCTCCCTGAGTTGTGTAGGGCATTCAATTTCCTTGCAGATTAATTGAATACTCTCCATGATATGCAGAAGCTAAAACATTGGTGAAACACAGAAATTTAACCCCCCCCCCCCCCCCCCCCTCAAATGGTGAGCTTCAATGCACTGGAATCTGTGCAGGTTGAAAGGTTGACTACTTAGCCATACCCACTTCTTTCCTGCACACTGAAAACAGTCTACTGTTCTCTCTGATACTGTTGTTTTGAGACAGGTCAAAGATTCCTGTGTCTCCAAACATGATGGTGGAATGAAAACAGTTCTCATTTTGAGAGGTATAGGATTTATGACAGGTGAAGGATCCTACATTGAACGTGTTTTAATTACTAAGTAAACATTACTCTGATTGAAAAAAAAATTGATCTGATTCTTTCCAGGGCACTTGCTGAAAGACACAACAATTATATAAATTGAAGTAACACATAGCATCCATGAAACATCTGTATAGGCATTTTCAAACAGCACATAACAAACATTAAACCATGAGTTGTTTGCAGGCTTGAGGCATTGAGTGTAGGTATGCAGAATTTGTTAAATATAACCAAAAAAAATGACATCATGAGATGATTACGAGTCTATTTTAATAACGTTGCCATTAACAGGGTTTGAGGTTAACAAATGTTGGGTCAGCCAAATATTCTGTATTATGCCGGTGTCTCACAGGTTTTTGCCAGTTTAATGTTCAGGCAAATTTTCATGGCCTATGCGTATTTCCATTTGTGTTAAGCAAAATTTTGGCTTACCCGTTGTGAGGTTAAGTGTACTCGAATGCAGTCTCCTGTTAATTTGGAGTGGCTGTCCTGGGTCGTGTGTGTGTGTGTGTGTGTGTGTGTGTGTGAGCTCGTATTTCCTTTTCTTTGTGTCTTTTTTTTTTAATCTACAATAGGCAAACACTGACCCTGAAAGACAATTACCTGACTGCACAATCAAGTAAATCACGGTTCTTCCTAAAGAAATCAAACGGTGGTTGTTCCTATGGCAGTAAATATTGTCCATAAACTTTCTTTGAAGATGAGGTTCTCAAAGACACCTCCATAATGTGGATGAAACTCAAGTTCTTCAAGTCTTTCCATCAGAGCCCAGACTAGACTCAACAGCCTCTAATAAACTCCACCAAGTTCTTCTTGACTTTCCATTTGACCCCACAGTAGACTCAACAGCCCCTGATAGACTCTAACAGAAATAATCATGGCAATATCAGCAACATCTGAACCATGTAAGACAGTACTGACATTATCAAAGTTATTCATTCTCCTGACAGAGTGAGGTCAACACTGGGCATTCAAACAAAAGATGATGCACAGAAATGTATTCTCTGCAGACACAAGTAATACCATGAGAATATTTAGTGTTCCAAGTATTCAGCCTTAATTTATGAATTAATCTAACAATGTGTCTTGGGCACAATCGTAAATTAGCCCTTTTTTGACTAAAATTCTGCTTATGTATATACTTTTCCATAATTTGATTAATTCACAAGAGGACACATCAAATGGATTTTTAAAATTAATTTTCAGCATTTCTATTTGCTCCGTCTTTTGCAAGACTGCCTGCTATTTCATTCCACTTTATACCACAGTGAGATGGAACCCAACACAAAAACAATTCTTATGCCTAGAGTTATGAAACAATGCAGTAAATGTTTTATTTCAAAAAGCGAATCTTTTCTAGCTTTATGGTCCCAGTGCTCTAGTGATAATAAAACAGATTCGGAATCAACACACAGTAAAATTTTATAGAAAGCAATTGGTGTATCATATATGTAAGTCAAAGTCTTCAGTATTGCATATATATTGTTACTTCACAGTCACAGGTTGCAAAACGTTTATGAAGATCAACAATTTTGTGTACCACTTGGGTATTTCACTTATGTAAATATGCATGTATCAGATGTGGATTTGAAAGTACTAACATGGATGATAAGTTGAGTCTGGAGGGTTTTTTTTTTCTCTCCCAAATAAGTGTCTAATATCACCAGCCGCCGTGGCGAAGTGGTTAGCGTCATGGACTCCCGGCTGGGAGGTCGTGGGTTTGAATCCCATCAGAAGTTGAGTTTGCTGCAGACTCAGTTGGGAAGACTGGGACCACACAGTCGAGTTTCATCCACTTAATGGATGCGTTTCTGAGAGTGTTGCTCAAATTTCCTGACCAACACTGCAGGTGCCTGTATCTCTCGGGCCTGGTTGACGCCGGGATATATTATGAAAGGAAGCGTAGAGTACAGCCCTGTCATGTAGTCTCAGACCGAAATGGAAATCCGTAGCATCATCTTAATCATCCTCATTCTCATCGATCATTGGCATTAAAAAAAATGTCTCAAGTTCTGTGGCCCTTCATGCCCTGCTGTCATGGTGACCTCAATTTCGATGTCCTCTCCACGTCTGTGGCCTTGGTTTGGTTTTCGTCGGGGTCACCGGTATCGGGCGAGTCCATGGGGCTGTCGTTGGACGGACGTGGTGGCGCCCTCCGGAGGGAGAGCTCACTCACGCCGGCTCCGCGACTAAGCAATTATTGTCGTCAGTATGGGGCTTAGTAGGTGGTGTCCTGCGTATGTTAGATCAGAACAGGCGCCACTGAACACCACCGAAGTGACTCGGCAGCAGTGCAGTGTCTCCTCCGGTGGGTTGCCTCTTGACGACTTGACATTGACTGCTCCCTTTGGATTGCCGGTGCCGGGGCTGCGGCGGGCCGACCGGGCTGGGCTGTGGCTGTGGTGTCGGAATGAGCGGCGTGGGTGCACTGCCTCTGAGGTGGCGCAGAAGAAGTTGGCATTCTACAAATCTGGGATATTTGGAAAAACTTAGGACCATGCTCTTGTAGAGTTTGTTAACTGACACTGGTTTAATACTGACCTTGAAAACATCACAAAACCTGTTGATTAGGTGTAAGTCTTAGTTAACCCCTCCAATGCTGTCAATGTATGTTGTATGCACCTCATGATGACATCTGCCACACCCACTTCCGTATGTCAGACAGAGGCATTTCATCTTTTTTTTTTTTTTCATCTCTAGAAGGGAGAGAATCACTGAATGATGCTACCAGTTTCAGAAAGGCTCATGAAAATAATTTTCTTCTTTAATATCATTCACTTTGCTGAACAGCTCTTGCAAATCACTTCTCACACACACACACACACACACACACACACACACACACACACACACATCCCTCCTCTTTAAGAACTGAAATTTATATTTACACCCAATGGCAGCATGCAGATCATCACAGCCTTGTGCACCTTTTTAACCCTTTGCCTGCCACACCCTTTTAATGATAATTCAAAAAAAATTCTGGCTCAAAAACTACTGAACAAAAGTGTATGAAACCTATACTTTTCTGAAAGGAAATTGAACACTCTATCTTTTGATAACAATTTCAATCACATTCAAGAACACTGCAAAAAGTTTATGTCCAATGAAATAGGTTTATGTGTTTTTCACTCAATTTCTAAACATACTATCATATTAGTGTGAAACAAAACAGTGAATTATTGTTAGAAAACAAAAGAATTATAAGGAAAAATGTATTTCCTTACCTTATGTGAAAAATATAAATCCAAAGTTTTCAAATTGACCAGATACATGTCCACAGCTACATCTAGGTTGTTTGGAGGTTCAGAAAGAAATTTATGTGTCACTGTTGCTTTTCTTCTTCTGTTGTTATCCACCAGTATTATGACCACACAACACAAACACAATGATGATAAAATCACACACATATGTACATATCATATATATACAGGACAGGAGAGACAGTGACTAATATTTTTCTTATAGTTTTTTCTTTGTGTGGTACTCCTGAAACAAGGCTGCACACACAGAGGTGGTGTTGAAGGACACTGTCCACACACACATAGTTTGTTTCCTTTGGGATGCCCCTCTTGCTGCACACCTTGCACCTCCTGCCTGATGAACACCCCCCCCCCCCCCCCCCCCCCCCCCCCCCCCCCCCCCCCCCCCAGTCTTTTCTAAGGTAGTGGGGAAGTGCCTCTCCGTCAGTCATGCAATTTCTTCAGAACGGGGTAGAGCTGCTTGTGATGCTGGATTGTCGCCATACAGGAGGTCGCTGATGACTTGCAGCTGGAACGTCAGAAAATCCAACTTGCTGTGTGTGTGTTTCTTGTCTGGCTGGGTGTTGTTAGGTGGCACAAGGGGGGCTGGGCCAACACACCACCTCTCCCTCTCCCCCTCTGTGCAGCAGCTCCCCGTCCTCCTCTGGTCCCCCGTCCTCTGCAACACCTGTTGACATAAAAAAAAAGTCATGTCACACACACACACACACACACACACACACACACACACACTCTCACTCTCTCTCTCTCTCTCTCTCTCTCTCTCTCTCTCACACACACACACACACACACACACACACACACACACACACACACACACACACAAATAGCACATGCACCATTACTACTTCTCACTCAGTCTTGTTTCAAGTATCTACTCAAAAACCATTTGATAGCACACACACACACACACACACACACACACACACACACACACACAGTGAAATCAGAAACACTCAGACAAAGTGCCACCCACACCACGCCCACCATGTGAAGTCTTCTGTTTTCTGGTAAATGCCATGTGATCAAAACCCATTCATCAGCACACTCGCACAAGACAATAACTATGAGTCGTACCTGTTCCCCTTCCAACGCTTGGCCGCCTTTGTTGACGCGTGCTGGCTTGGCCACGAGCAGGCTGACCCGTTATGTGTGTGCCAGCTGTAGCAGACGACGCGCTCTGCTTCCCTCACAGTACTACCCTCCTTTTCTGAGCTGCGATCACTTGACGGGCCTTCGCCCACTTCAAATCTCTGGGGTCAGTGACGCAGTCATACTCTGCCGGCTCTGCTCTGTTCTCACGAGCTATTCTGGCAATGTTGACGTAAACATCACCCCCCTCCTCTGAACAGCTGATTCGTCACCTTCGTCCTCATCCAGCGAGTCTTCTGACACACTGATGTCATCATAGGCAACAAAGTCTTCGTCCTCAATCAGTTGAAGAACTTCCTCAACATCAGTGGTAAAAACTCGCTGTAGTTTTTTTTTTTTTGGTGCAGGCTTTCTTTTGACGCCACTTGGTCCCACTCGTGGTTCTTCTTCAGCCATGTTGAACTCATGTGAAAATCGGCAGGGGGTGGTATCGGTAACAGCCCAAACTGACCACTTATCTGCCTCGTTGGATTCTTTCACTCACGAATATTCATCGCAGACATATCGACTTTCTTATTGGTGTGAATTGGGAAACCCCAAACTAAAGATAAAGATAGGAAAATTCATACGATGACGATCACGGATTTTTCCGTGCTGATGGCAGATTTTTTGCACACGGAACTGTCGCCTACGGAAGATGCCGAAGATTGTGTACTGTCCGTCATTCAACGAGGCCTGCGCGCAAGGCAACCCCAGGGAACCTTGGCGCTAGAGGGGAAGGTAGGGCGGGCATTAGAGTCTGACATGGTAAGTATACTAGCCAAACAGGGAGTATAATACAAACTCCCCATTTTGGCGTCGTATACTATACCATGTCAGACCATAGCAGAATTTTAAAATAGGAGGAGGGCCGAGCGCCCTAATGGTTCCTGGGTTAACTGTTATGGCTGCATTGGCCGCCACAAATGAAACCCCTTTAGAACCATCAGCCCTGGTCATGCGGATGTCCCTTAGATAAAAGTTTATGAAAGGGTTCTCCGAACGCCAGTAGGCTGCCTCCAGGAGATGGCGCACGGGGACAGAGTGCTGGAACGCTGTGGACGTGGCCAGCGCTCTGACCTCATGGGCTCGAGGGGAAAGGGCTGGGAGGTCTTTGTGGGCCTGGGCATAGGCAGATTTGATAGTATTGGATAGCCACCTAGAATCGAGCCCGCCGAGATGTCTTTCTTGTTGTTGGGGTTGATGGAAATAAGGAGGCGTCTCTGAGAGGAACGCCTGGGGCGGGAACGCTCCCAGTAGTATCTGAGGCACCTAGAGGGTCACAGGTCCATGTCCCCGCCGCCTTCGCTGCCTAAGATATCCGCTAGGGAGCGGATAACAAGGGAAGGAGAGGTCGTGCCCGGTTCCTGGTTCTTCGCTAAGAACTCGGCAGGAACTTAAGCGAGACCGAGCCGTCTCTGTGAAAGGCGATGTCCCGAGGGTCACCACTGAGGGCATGAATCCCACTTCGCCTCCTGGCTGAGGCCAGGGGAGAGAAGGAAGGTGGTCTTGAAGGAGAGAATGTCAAGGGAATTGCGCGGAGGGGCTCGAAAGGGGGTTTTTCTGAGGGCGTCAAGAACCAGAAAGAGGTCCCACATGGGAGCGCGCGCCTAGGGGACTGAGCTTCCCGTAGGGCCACCCCCCGAGATAGTTCTCTAAGGAGAAAGTCATTGTCGAATGATGGGGCCGCCCAGCTGTCGGATGGTGGTGCATACGGCCGATCTGTAGCCCCGAATGGAACTAGCAGAGAGCTTTCGAGAGGACGAAAGGTGGGATAGGAAATTGCCTATCTGGATGTTGGAGGGGTGGAGGTAGGGGACCGAGTTAGCCGTGCACCACGTGACCCATCTCTCCCATCGGTAATTGTAGAGGGACTCGGTGCTGGTCCTACGCGAGGCCAAGGCCAAGTCCCGTAATCCCTGCGATGCCCCCGCTTCTGTCAGGGTATCTAGGACAGACCGGGGTCTGTCCGCGGGGGTGGCGGGGACCGGTGGTCGCAATTTGGTTGGCATATCAGCCAAGCGTGTAGGCGAAGCATCTGGGGGGTGGAGGAGTGAGGAGGCCCGAGCGAGGTTGTCTGAGCAAGTCCCACCGAGGGGCTAGCTGGAGAGGGGGAACGTGAGTTAGGGACCTGAGGTCTGGGAACCACGACTGGGTCGGCCACCACGGGGTTATAAGGATGAGTTTTGGGTCTCTCCAGCCTGGCCTTCCTGATCACTTTGTGAAGTATTGGGAAGGGGGGAAAGGCGTACGCGATGAGTCCCGTCCAGGGGAGGGAGAGCGCATCGACCGCGTACGCTCGGAGATCCGGGACGGGAGAGACATACATGGGAAGGCGATGGTTGAAGCGGGTCGCAAAGAGGTCGACCATGGGCTTGAACCAGTGCTCCCATACTGTGGTTAGCGTCAGCTTGTTCAGGGTCCACTCTGTGTGCAGAAGC
>JADBJO010015619.1:0-15000 GCA_016801955.1 Conus betulinus
CGCTTCTTATAGCTTTGAGCACAGAAACGCGCGCGCGCGCGCGCGCGAGCACACACGCACTACACACACACACATACACACACCATACGCACGCACGCACGCAGCCCCCCCCCCTCCCCTCCGCGCACACACACACACATACACACACACATTTGTAATTACTACCATACCACTTCGTCTAAGACCACTTTCAGTGAAAACACGTTAAATCGAAGAACACACACACACACACACACACACACACACGCACACACGCACGCACGCAAGCACACACACACAATCACACACATACACACATACACACACACATACACACCCATACACACACACACACACACACACACACACACAACACAAACACATACACATACACACACATACGCACACATACACACACAAAACACACATACACACACACGACACATATACACACATACACCCAAACACACACACACACACACACACACACACACACACACACACACACACACACACACACACACAAGTGGAAACAGCAATCGAGTGATCGGTGAGTGCTCAGGCCTGGAAGTCATCGTGTTTCATGCATTCTTTTTTGTTTTCCCTCTGATGTCTACGCTCTAGTTTCTGATGAGGTCTGCTGCTTGCCTGAAGAAGATGTTTCCGGCTTTCTAAAAATCTTCTACCACATTTGGATTCGGAATTTTGGTCTCTAGTTTTCTTCGTTTACGAGCTAATCCCCTGTTAATGTTTTCTTGATTTAAATTTTTGTGACGATCTGTTCAGCGTTTCTTTTTGTACTCCCAGTTCTTATAGTGTGTATAAGTGTGTGTGTGTGTGTGTGTGTGTGTGTGCGTGTGTGTGTGTGTGTGTGCGTGTATGTGTGCGTGTGTGCGTGTGCGTGTGTGTGTGTGTGTGTGTGTGTGTGTGTGTCCGTTCGTCCGTCCGTGGTCAAAATGTGTTCCACTCGCTTCAGACAAAACTACTGGGCCAATCTTATTGAAAATTTGTACGTATGTTCATTATGGGTCAAGGATGATGCCCGACGTGTTAGTTTACCGTTATAGCCGTTACTAACGGCTGTAACGGCCTGTAACGGTCCGATCTTTGTGAAGATTAGCAGTTATGTTCATTATGGGTCACAGATGATGCCCGATGTCTTCGTTTACCCCGTTTTAGCCGTTAGTAACGGCTGTAATGGCCTGTAACGGTTTTTCTTCTTCACGGAATTCTCAGAAAGTACTTGGCCGATTTTTTTGTTAAAATTAGCACGTATGTTCATTATGGGTCGCGAATAATGGCCGATGTTTTAGTTTACCGTTATAGCCGTTACTAACGGCTGCAACGACCTGTAACGGTTTTTCTTCTTTATGGAATATCTCAGAAAGTACTTGGCCGATCTTTGTGAAAATTAGCAGGTATGTTCACTATGGGTTACAGATGATGCCCGATGTTTCAGTTTACTGTCATAGCCATTACTAACGTCCCATAATGATTTTCTTCTTTGCGGAGAATCTCAGAAAGTTTTTTGGCCGATCATTCTGAAAATGTGTATGTTCATTATAGGTCACAGATGATGGCCGATGTGTACCAGAATAGCCATTACTAACGCTTACACAAGCCCAAGACGGTTTTTCCTTTATGGAATATCTCACGCGTATTCAGGATAAACTGAGAGTACGTTTAGATGCTTTGCATCTTTGTTTGTTTTTTGTTTGGAGATAGTAAGGGGAGTCAGCTTCATACTCACTGTATGGGCATATACCTTGCTGGATACTCCCCCTGCTCAATATTCCGCCCTCTCAGTTCTCTCTGCATGTCTTTGTTATGCGTGTGTTCATATGTATGCTTGTGTATGATCTGTAGCTGATGGAGAAGATGGTCTTTCATCTACATTTGCCCCAGAACAAGGGATTGTTTCCTTTGTGGGTAGGAGAGTGCCATGGACTGGAAAAACAAGCAAGGGAAATGTCAAGCAGAGGGAAATATTGGACAGGGGGACTGTCGAGCAGGGAAAGTATGGAGCAGGGACAAGTTAGGAAATGATCGACCAGAGGAATGTTGAGCAGGGGAGCATCCACCAGGGGGAATACTAGAAGGGAGAATGTCGAGCAGAGGGGAATATTGGGCAGGGGAACTATGCAGTGTGTGTGTGTGTGTGGGGGGGGGGGGGGTGGAATTGTGACAAGTTTGGGGAGTATTGTGTGGGGAAATATTGAGTTGGTGGAGTATTGAGCAGGAGGAATATTAATATCAGAGAGTTTGAAACCAGGTTGTCGACAAGGAGGCTAGGAGTGTCTGTCCTTTTTCACTGGTGCTTTTCCAGCCAGCACAATTTGTCCATTCCTCTGCTAGTTTGTGGTCTGCTTCTTTGATGCCGAGCTGGCTGATGTCCGTTCTTCAGAAATGCTGGTAGTGACACTAGATTTCTCTGATGCTAATTTTGATTCTGAGAAGCTTTCTTTCGTTCTTCTGTGTTGTTTTGTTGGACTGTCCCCTCTTCTTTTGAACATTTTCCTCCTGAAGCTTGCATACGTTTCCCTTTACATTTTCGAGTGTCTTTTTTTTTTAGAGTTTTCTATTTTCTGGCCGACGTTTTCATTCATAGACTGTAGAAGATTCATGTCATTCTGGGGTGGTCCTCGGTCCCCTAACTCAAGACGTTCATTCCAATCGAATAAGTCACGTTCTCTTTTCCTTTGAAGCGGTCCGAGATCATTTTGACTAATTGTACGTAATGTTGTCAGTTGGAGATTCTTTTTGTTTGATTGTTGATGTTTGGTTTTAAAGAATTGCCTTCTGCTTAAGAGTGCTAAATCCCAGATAACACCAGCCACCGTGGCGAAGTGGTTAGCGTCGCGGACTCCCGGCTGGGAGGTCGTGGGTTCGAATCCCATCAGAGTCATGTGGGTTTTTTTCTGCCTGACCGGCTCCTACCCAGAGCTGAGTTTGCTGCGGACTCAGTTGGGAAGACTGGGACCACTCAGTCGAGTTTCATCCACTTAATGGATGCGTTTCTGAGAGTGTTGCTCAAATTTCCTGACCAACACTGCAGGTGCCTGTATCTCTCGGGCCTGGTTGACGCCGGGATATATTATGAAAGGAAGCGTAGAGTCAGCCCTGTCATGTAGTCTCAGACCAAAGTGGAAATCCGTAGCATCATCTTCATCATCCTCATTTCTCATCGTCAGCATTAAAAAAAAATGTCTCAAATTCTGTGGCCCTTCATGCCCTGCTCTCATGGTGACCTCAGTTTCGATGTCTTCTCCACGTCTGTGGCCTTGGTTTGGTTCCGTCGGGGTTACAGGTATCGGCGAGTCCATGGGGGCTGTCGTTGGACGGACGTGGTGGCACCCTCCGGGGGGAGAGCTCACTCACGCCGGCTCCGCGACTAAGCAATTATTGTCGTCATTAGGGGGCTTAGTAGGTGGCGTCCTGCGTATATTAGATCAGAACAGGCGCCACTGAACACCACCGAAGTGACTCGGCAGCAGTGCAGTGTCTCCTCCGGTGGGTTGCCTCTTGACGACTTGACATTGACTGCTCCCAGTGGATTGCCAGTGCCGGGGCTGCGGCGGGACCAGCCGGGCTGTGGCTGTGGACGGGGTGTGTAGGAATGAGCGGCGTGGGTGCACTGCCTCTGAGGTGGCGCAGAAGTTGGGACAGAAAAAAAAAAATCCCAGATTACGTCTCATTAAGAGGAAATTTAATTAAGGACTATGAACGTCCCACCATGACATGTCCCGGTCTTTTTCTTTTTTTTTTTTTTTGTGCAGTCGGGCACAAAATGCTATGTAGGATATCAGGCTATCATCTTCTTAATGGACCTAATTATGCTTAATTTCTTCATTTTTTCCCAAAAGCATACTACAATCACGTTCTATTAGTGCTTGTATGTAAAGCACACGTCCGTTGTCTTTTTTTCAAGTTTTTGGACAACTGCATGACGGAATCAGAGAGAGAGAGAGAGAGAGAGAGAGAGAGAGCGAGAGAGAGAGAGAGAGAGAGAGAGAGAGAGAGAGAGACAGACAGACAGACAGACAGACAGAGACAGAGACAGAGAGACAGAGAGAGACAGACACTGACACTGACACTTTTTTATTGATTAGGCCATAGACACACATCAAGAGGGACTTACGCAAGACGGAGGCATATAAATAATAAATATATTACTATTATTATTCAATTATCCATTTATAATCACAAAAGCCTGAAAAAAGTATGTTGCAAGTTTAATTGGTATAGATTGTTATTGTTTGCAGGAAGAAGTAAAAGTTTAAAGCTTGAAGGGTTATTAGAATACTTTTTTTTTTTGCTATGCACGATTCTCCAATTTCCTGATATCTTGGACAAGAGAGGATGAAGAGTACCTCTGTTTCTGCGTGGAATCGAAAAAAATGGACAGTCAAATCTTCTTTCACAAGTGTTTTCTCCAGAACGTAATCTCGTGATCTTCAAAGGCGAAACTCCTAACCTTAAGCGAATGAAAAGTGTTCTAACCCTGAGATGTTTTCAGCTGATTCAGATATGACGCTAGAGATAAGGAAGATTTGAATGTGCTATTGAAAGAATATCGTTCACTTGAATTAATGTTTCTTGACCATTCTTGCTAACAAGTCTATCTTTAAACTCGGCTTAAAATGTTTCTCATCGTCTACTCCTTGATTTTTCCCAAACTTCTTCAAAGCCATACTGATACAGTGTGTGACAGACAGATGACGCCCATGTTTTTCTATTTGGTTCATAAAGATATAAAACTATTTTGTATGTTTTAAATGACAACCGGTGGCGAAACATTTTTTACTACACGTATTCAGTATTTCATATACTTTCCGAATAAGCTAATGTATAATGGGTAACGACCTGTTTCACCATAGACCATGAAATTAGGTGTTTTAAATGGGAACGTTCAAAAATCTTTTTACTGCAAACGAGTGAACTCTCTCAATGGCTGTTAGATCATATCCAATGCCCCACACCTCTGCACCATAGCTGAGCATGGGCTTGATTGGCGTATCAAAAAGCTTAAAGAAATATTGAAGACACCTCCCTCGTAGCGACAAGAGGAATCGGAAAATACATGTAACTCACTTTTTCGCACGGTTAATGATATCATTCAAAGCATGCGAGAACGACTAGCGAATATAGAGGTAGATACCAAGGTACTTATACATGTTAAGCAATTCCATTAGATTATTACCATAATCTTACTGCTTTTTCGCAGCAACATGTCTTCCATTTCTGAATATAATTATGCTTGATTTATCGACGTTAACATCCAGGTCTAGTTTCATTGTAACTTTGTGCAAAATATGTAACTGGTTTTGTAAACCACAAACAGAATCAGATGCCAATATGACGCCATGTCTGCCAAAGTTTTGTGATTTCCTCTGCAAGTTCGTTAATAAGAAGTGAAAACAAAATAGGACCACACATTTCACCTTGTTTCAGGCCCCTGAGGCATAGAAATGAGTCTGTCAACTCACCACCACAACGAACCTTAGCTTGGATTACTCTGCACATGCTTTGCATGGCTCTGTACATTTCGCCATTTATACCATGTTTCCTTAATATGGTCCAGAGCTTAAGTCCACTCACCGAATCGAATGCTTTTCTGCAGTCAATAAAGGCTACACACAACTTTCTATGATCCAAGAATTGTTTCCGAACCAGAGTAGAGTGAATAGAGTGAATAAATGATTGATGGTGCTAAGTTGTTTTCAGAAACCAGACTGGCTGTCATTTAAAATGTTATTATTTTTCAGTCCACTGGGTTAGCCTTTTGTTTAAAATGAAGCTATACAGTTTGCTGCATACATTTAATATAAGAGATGCCTGTATAGTTATCTGGGGTATTTTGGTCGCCTTTCTTATGCTGCCGTTGTATAACAGCCTCAGACCAATCATCCGGACATCAACCTAATGTAAATCATTTTAAAAGAGTTTTTCACCAAGTACGAAACAATAGTAGCTGCCGAATTTTTAAGAAATTCGTTGATGATCCCATCGGGTCCCGCTGCTTAACCATTTTTTAAGCTGTGCAGAGCTGAGTGTATTTCCAGTTCAGTAATATATCGTTTCGAGCATATCAAAGTTGAATCCCTTACTAGAAGTAGTGTCACAGTTATCGTCGCTGTTCTTATCATCACCTTCGACTTCTTGTGCATCAAATACGATGGAGAAATAATTATACCATTCCTCTTTGGTTATTGTATTTTGTGGAGAACGCCTTGTTATATGCGATTTGAGTTTGCCCCAAAATGCCTTTGGATCATTGATTATTTTATGCAGGGATTCAATGATGTTTAAACGATGCTCATCGCCTTTCATTTTTTGAAGAGTTTTTTTTAATACTCTCTGGGTTTCTGAGCATATGTCTGTCTGTCCTCAATATCATTTATTCTGTTCAATGTTCTCAGAAATTGCCGAGTAACTCGTCTACTTTTTTGCACTCTAGGCCAGAACAAATCTACTTTTTTTCTTTTCCTACAATTAGTCTTTTTTTCGTGCATTGTTCGGCGTTTAAAATACCCTTATTAAACTTTTGAGTAGACACATTGATGTCATGATCAATCAAATCAGCGGCTTCTCTAAAAAACAAGTCTTTACCTCTTTTGTACCCCAAACCTGCTAGAAATTCATCTCTCGAATCAGAATTCCAAACGTATTTTTTCATGTAAATGATGTTACTTTAATGTGTGAACACGGAACTGTTTCTCTTGATTACCAACATGCAATTCCACTGACATGTGTTTCGTTTTATTTTTTTAGCAGCATTCAATGACTGTAGCAATGATACCCAAATTGTTGACACACTAAAATAAACAACAAACAGGTAGGGTAACTCTTGCTCCCACAAGAAAACATAACTCAAAAGGAATGCTGCTTACGACGCCGAATCGCCTAGCAGACATGACAGCACACAGCAAAAAAGGATGTACCAAGCTTGCCCATGTGCCCTGTACCGAACACATCTACACAGCAACAAGAATTGGATAAATGAACAAATATAAAATGAACTTTTATTCAAGACTGGCACAGCCTTTCAAAACTTGAATATAGTCAGACAAGTACAAGGACGAACAGAAACAAATACACATAACCTCGATTTAACTCAAACGAAATCAATATGACATGAGGCAGGAAACAGTAAACAATAAACATAAAACAAATAGGTCAACTCTTGCTCCTGCAAGAAAACATAACTCCAAAGGAATGCTGCTTACGACACCGAATCGCCTAGCAGATATGACAGCACAGAGCACACAGAACAAACAAGGAACCATCTCCCAAAAAAGGATGTTCCAAGCTTGCCCATATACCCTGTACCGAACACATCTAGACAGCAACAAGAACTGTAGAAATGAACAAATATAAATTAAAATTTTATACAAGATAATAACTTAGTCAATGATATTGTTGCCAGTAGATGAAATAAAAAAGAAACACAAGGAAAGAAGGGTCATACTGAACAGATAGACAGACTGACAGATAGACAGAAATAGAGAATCCGTTTTCACGCCCTTTGAAGACCTGAACGAAATGACATTGATGAAGGTGTTGAACTGTGTGTTTCAGAGGACCCCAATGTATGTCTAATCACTGGCAATCCCGACATCAAACCTTTCGGCAATTCAAGTACTATAACCTTATTCAACTACCCGTGTCAGTATGGGGCTGCTTGGCTGTGTCTACATGATGAAGAACAGTAAGACGTGAAAAAAGTATCTGTCTGTTGAACTGATTGCTGCTCTCTCAACGTGACACGTCCTGAAGAGCGTGAATATGTTTTACATAGGACTGAGGCCGTCTTTGTTGCTGTACTTCATTTATTAGGATGTTGTGCTAATTTCTTCTGCACTTTGACTTTTGGATATTACATACCAACTTTTCGATATCATACATAAACTTTTGGATGTTATGTACCATCTCATTCTGTTATTGTCAGACGTAGGTTATCCATGCATGCACGCACATACACACACGAACATGACGTCTTTCCTCCGCACACAACTGCATCCACTCCATACACATAAGGCACAAACAAAGGTCAATTTCGATTCATCCCCTCCTTAATCTTTTAAAATCCCAAGGGGGTTCTTTACTCTGGCATCAATCAAAGCTTATATATTTTCATAATCTGTTATTCTTTCAGCTGGTGCAACCAATCAAGCACGCTTCTTTGAAGCTCAATACTAATGTTGCAGGTTTACTCACTGCAAGTGTCTGCACACACTCTCTGTGGTGTCCAGAACTGGCTTCCTCTGTGCGGGGATCCCATACTGACCACTACAAATCACATTTACTGGTCGGTGACAAACTTTTGCCCAACCTGGATCTTCCCGCGGATCGGAACTTGGCCCGGGAACGCGTGCAGCCCCCGGCCATCCACCTTAGTGCCCGATCTCCAGTCTCTCTTCTTTCCTCTACCGCACGGGGAGTCGGCCCAGCTATAACAAACCAGATAAACACGAGTTCAAAACACTGCCAGCCAGTTAGCAGTCATATTACACTTTAACATTTTTGAACTCTTCAATTTTTCAAATATAGTTTCGGTTCCGACAATAAACCGTTGAAAACAAAATGGAGAATCATCTAGATTCTCACAATATAAAAATTAGAAACTTACGGCTTGAGTACCGATCAATCAACTACAATTCACATACTTCTGTATGTGTTAGGCCTCTGCCTTTATCAAATGGACACAGTCCGCCTCTTCTTCACCTAAATCATCTGTTCCATTCTCAGAGTGCGCACTGATACAGGTCAACGCCCTTTTATATTCAAAACCGAGTGAACAGTGTTAAAAATTTCACTCAAACCCTGGGCCACGTTCAGTCAATACGCTCCCTTGTGTCACACGACTAACCTATAGTGTAACGCACGAATCAATAATCTTTTTTGTTAATCTGTACTGTCTCATGTAATCGCGTAGCATACGAAATATCGCTCCGCATTACATGACAGTTATCTACCTTCTCATTCTGTTATATACAATTCATTCTGTTATATACCATCTCGTTCTATTATACACCATCTCATTCTATTAGATACATTATCATTCTCTTTGATTTACGTTTCGTTTTGGCCTCCTCTCGTGTCACTCTTTTTGGCTCCCTAGTGCACAGTTACATGCAGATGTAGCCTGTTGTAGCCTGAATTTCAGTGTGCACAAGTTAAAGTCAACATGAGCTACTCACCCAGAGGAACAATGTACAACTGTACAGTGGGACCTGTTCTGAAATATACAGAGAACTCCATCTATTAACCCTTACACTAACGGCAGTGATCAATCAGTCACAGAACCAGAGTGAGTTAGAAGCTCCCTCCAGAGAGCACCACCGAATTCCAGGGATCAAAGATCTGATGCTACTCCATCACCGCTATGGACCCGAAGAGGTCGTAACGTGAACATGCCAGAAAATATCACTTAATTCGTAAGGTTTTTAATGGCGGAAAAATAAGTTTTCATTCTTTTCTTGTTACAATATAGACATTTGAGTCTAGATCCTCCGACCACTTTATCCTTTTTTTTTTTTTTTTTCAGCAAATGAGTCACAGACGGTGATGTTGCTGGCTCTGGGGCAGAAAGATACCATCCTTATTTGAATCACTTAGTCTAAGAATAGATGCATGACATGTTGCGTATGTGTGTGTGTGTGTGTGTGTGTGTGTGTGTGTGTGTGTGTGTTTGCGCACGCGCGCGCGCGAGCACGTGTGTGTGTGTGTGTGCGTTTAAGCGTGCGTGCATGAGTGCATGTGTGTGTGTGTGTGTGTGTGTGTGTGTGTGTGTGTGTGTGTGTATGCATGAGTATTTTGTGTGTGTGTGTGTGTGTGTGTGTGTGTGTGTGTATGCATGAGTATTTGTGTGTGTGTGTGTGTGTGTGTGTGTGTGTGTGTGTGTGTGTGCGTGTGTGTGTATGAGTGTGTGTGTATGTGTGTGTGTGTGTGTGTGTGTGTGTGCGCGCATATGTGTGTGTGTGTGTGTGTGTGTGTGTGTGTGTGTGTGTGTGTGTAGAAAAAAAAAAAACAACAAAAAAACATCGAATCAAAATAATCCCAACCTTTTTGGTTTTTACTAACCCATTGTTAGTTTGTGCCCTTGTCTCCTTTGCGGGCTGCACGCAGCAACAGACATCAGAGGAAACTGTTGTCTTCATCTCAAACTGACGTTTATTTTGTCACATGCTTGTTGGTTCGTGGTTTTATTTTACATCTTTTCATCTGGCAAATGATATTAGACGGAAAAAAAAAAAACAAAAAACAAACAAAAACAAACAAACAAAAAACCCACTTAAGTCATTTCAACACATACATCTGCATACACCTATGAAAAGATAAGAGCATATCAGTTAAGGACCCTCATAATAGTCTAGCTACCTCAGAACTGGCTAAAGTGGCGACAATCTCAATTTTGCATGAGTCAGACAGAACTTGACTCTTATTTTCATATATTTCAAGATTGATACCTTTCGCCTAATACATTTCAGTTAAAATTGGACAATCTAATAGAAGGTGATGCACAAAGATGAATTTTTCCACAGACACACACGACTTCAGGAGAAAATTTGGTCTTCCATGTGTTCAGCCTTAATTTTATGATAATCTTAGCCAGATGGCGTGAGCAGCTAGGCAGTGTGTAGTATTTTTCACAGAAAGAAGGTTTTGTAAACGTTGTATTCGGGTTGAATAATATTTCACACTTGGAGGATGTAATGGCAAATTTAGCACACATTCTGAACAGTTTTGTGCACCACATTTAGCTAGATTATCTGCTGTTTCATTCACTCTGAGACCACAATGTGAAGGAATCCAACAGGAGTCTACGACGATTATACCCTGAGACATAATACAAAGTATCAGGTACCTTATTTCATATAGTAAATCTTTTCTGGCCTTACAGTCCCAAGTTTGTAGTGATTGAAAAACAGACTTGGAATCAACACAAAACAGCACACTAAAAAAGGATATTGGAGTATTATGTACACAAAATAAAGCCTTCAGTATAACATACAGTAGAAAATACGTCTAGATGTAGTCACATATGTGATTCGAAGCCTGTCAGTAAAAATTCAGTTACTGATATTTTTGTAAATTCGAATAAAGATTTTCCAAGTAGAGCCAAGGACATCTCATATATTCAGCCAATAATGAATTATAAAATGACACAATGTAGTGTGTTACATATAGTAGATGCAGCGTCTACAGTCGATTCCATGATCATTAACATAATTGTATGAAATAACAGAAAGTCTAGCTAAACTTGTTTGCACGAAACTGTTCAGAATGTGTGCTAAAT
Organism: Conus betulinus; assembly: GCA_016801955.1. Classification (NCBI taxonomy): domain Eukaryota; kingdom Metazoa; phylum Mollusca; class Gastropoda; order Neogastropoda; family Conidae; genus Conus; species Conus betulinus. The sequence continues at coordinate 11,279 of JADBJO010015619.1, forward strand.
TGTCACATGCTCACAGGTCGCAGATTCAGGACACCTTCTCTTGTGCTGAGATGTAACTTGCTCATTGAACATTGTAGATGGTTTTCACACACATTGCCATTGTATTCTTACAAATGCCAACGTTTGCTATACAGAAAACTGTGGAGCGAATCCGGACCACTATGCTAGGGAAGAAAGGTTTGGAGAGTTGCGATTCGAACAGCTTTGATACACACTCACTGCATGTAACAGACAATCTGCACATCATTGCAGAACTGTATGCTGACAAGAACTATGAATCCGTTGCTAACAACAACAACAATGGCCCCTCACACTGTAGCGGTAACAATGACACAACGTAGTGTTACGTATAGTAGATGCAGCGTCTACAGTAGATTCCGTGATCGTTAACATAATTGTACCCTCACAGACCCAAAAGTAAGCACAAAGACACGCACAAAACCTGACGAACCAATAATGTTTTATCATAAGTGTAAACGGTTAATGCAAAAATGGTGTAGAAGCAAATTCATCAAAATTTAGCTCTTTTATTTTGCTTGCTTATAGGCTCAGATACGTCTGAGTTTGCCCTGTCTCCACTTTAACGCCGACGACATACTGAACGTAAGTAGAGAGTGACATGAAATCACAGATAATCGTCTCTCCAGGCACTGAGTGCTCCAGGAAGATAGAAGAGAGAGTGCGAGGAAAGGAGGAAGGTGGTGATGCAGAGGGGTAGCGAGCAATGTTCAAAGTTTGTCATCCTACCTGTGATCCATGCTGGCGATATATGACATGACAGTACCATGTTCAAAGTTTGTCATCCTACCTGTGATCCATGCTGGCGATATATGACATGACAGTACAATGTTCAAAGTTTGTCATCCTACATGTGATTCATGCTGGCGATATATATGACATGACAGTACATGTTCAAAGTTTGTCATCCTACCTGTGATTCATGCTGGCGATATATGCCATGACAGTACAATGTTCAAAGTTTGTCATCCTACCTGTGATCCATGCTGGCGATATATGCCATGACAGTACCATGTTCAAAGTTTGTCATCCTACATGTGTGATCCATGCTGGCGATATATGCCATGACAGTACCATGTTCAAAGTTTGTCATCCTACCTGTGATCCATGCTGGCGATATATGCCATGACAGTACAATGTTCAAAGTTTGTCATCCTACCCTGTGATCCATGCTGGCGATATATGCCATGACAGTACCATGTTCAAAGTTTGTCATCCTACATGTGATTCATGCTGGCGATATATGACATGACAGTACAATGTTCAAAGTTTGTGTCATCCTACATGTGATTCATGCTGGCGAGATATGCCATGACAGTACAATGTTCAAAGTTTGTCATCCTACATGTGATTCATGCTGGCGATATATGACATGACAGTACCATGTTCAAAGTTTGTCATCCTACCTGTGATCCATGCTGGCGATATATGACATGACAGTACAATGTTCAAAGTTTGTTGTTTGTATCCTACTTGGAACCCGTGCCAATGGAATATGTGACAGGACGGTGTTCAAAGTTTGTCATTCTGTTGTAATCTATTTTGATAACATATGCTGATAAAATACGACATGGTCATCAAGGTAGCGTTTAAAGTTTGTCATACTGCGTGTAATCCATGATCATGAAATGCGAAACGAAATGGTAGTGTTCAAAAGTTTGTCATCAAAACTGTTACAAATGCTAATGAAATGTTTATGATTTGACAGGGCAAAGTTCAAAATTTGTCGGGCACATTTGTCGTACGAGGCGCGGAAGTTGCTTATAATAGCCCTTTGACAATCGCGCCTCCGGTCGCTGGTCATTGTATCCCCGTCTCACTTTCCGACCTCGGACCAGTGGAGTGGGGAAATCCTGGACTCATAGTTAGGGTATGTTGAGTACACGATGTCCCTCGTACACAAGCACACACACACACACACACACACACACACACACACACACACACACACACACACAGGCACAGAGAGAGAGAGAGAGAGAGAGAGAGAGAGAGAGAGAGAGAGAGAGAGAGAGAGAGAGAGAGAGAGAGAGAAAACACTTTCACACAGACTCAAACACACACAAGCATACAGAGAGAGAGAGAGAGAGAGAGGAGAGAGAGAGAGAGAGAGAGAGAGAGAGAGAGAGAGAGAGAGAGAGATGGATTTGAAGGAAATGGTAACGTCAGACACAAAGTTTCTCCCTTGCCCACCATGGGAACTGTAAATGACCGACTTTGACATCAATCATTCTTCTTCACGCAAAAAGCAAAACAAAAAAAAAAACAAACAAAAAAAAAACATGAGAATGGTAATATTCTTGGTGCGTTTGTAAAAGATCATTTAAGCAGTCACTATCCTGATCACCTAAAAGTTTATACGTGTAGATCTTTTGGACAAGCATGAAACGGGAGCAGCTTTCATCATTCCTTCTTTAAAAGTGGAAAAATCTTTTCATGTTGGAAGAAATAGATCCATTTTCACGGCAGAATTAACTGCCATTCGTATGGCCCTGTATCATTTACTTGATTGTTCTAAACATGTGTTTCAAATTCTTTTCTGTGTCGATTTAAAGTCCGTTTTATGTGCGCTTAGTGAACCATATCGTACAGTTAAACAACAGGCCATTCTTGGAAATCAAATATTTAATAGATCTCTTACTTTCGAGAGGTAGTTGTCATTAAAACCGGTACAGATGCTCATAAAATGTTTATGATTTGACAGGGGCCGGAATAGCTCAGTTGGTAGAGCGCAGGGCTCGTAATCCAAGGGTTGCGGGTTCGAATCTCCTCTGCCGGGCCTTTTCGGTACAGGGGTTTTTTTCCCTCAGAGTTAACATTCGCTCTGACTCCATTCTCCCTACAGTCCTTCGAATGAGACTATAAACCGAGGTTCCGTGTGTGAACGCACGCATAACATCTTGCACACACGTAAAATCCCATCGCCAACTTTCGGAAGAGAAGGCCAGTTTGGCCGTTGGTATGGATGACACGTTACACATAGCATGCACCCTGCGTGAGAAATTGAAAGAAATGATGAAGGAAGTTAGGAAATCGAGTGAACGATATTGAACGATACTGACTGGATGACATGGGAGACGACTGAATGAAGCGCCAGGTGGCAGCTCTTCAGTCGGCACTACCCAGGTAGGCAGCCTGTTGTGTAAACGAGTGCGGATTGTAAAGCGCTTAGAGCTTGGTCTCAGGCAGAGAATAGGCGCTGTATAAGTATTCATTATTATTATTATTATTAGTTAATTACCTTCGGCTGGGTGCCCTCGCGTTGTGGAATCCCTTGTAATGAAAGAGGTGATAGATTAGCTAAAGTGGAGTAAAACGTTGTGACAATGTATGTAGCTTAAAAATGTTCCTCTGTCTGTTCTGGAGGGATCTAAATCACTACAAAAAGCGTTTGATGGAAACACTTTAGAGAGAAGCTAGAAGGTTCTGGGTACTTTTTGACTACCCACATAAGTCAACCATCGCTGCTTGATATTACCTCAAGAACTCATAATGACTTAAATTATGTAAGACTAATTAGCGTCTTGACTTCCAGACCTAAACCTAATGCATTTGTTTAAACATAAAAAGATCACCAATGATATACAATGCCGTTGTGGTGGGAAAGTATCGTATACTTCTCAAAGTTTTTTTTTTTTTTTTTTTTGTTCCAACCTCTTCGCCACCTCAGAGGCAGTGTACCCACGCAGCTCATTCCGACACCC
>JADBJO010015619.1:20000-25000 GCA_016801955.1 Conus betulinus
ACCAGCAAGGCAGACAGCTCATCCAACAGAAGCTTCGGCAGATTAAGAAGGATTGGAGAGAATAGAAAGCAGAAAGCCTGCCAGCTGCGGTCGATACCAACGACACGAAGACATTTCACAAGAGCTTTCCTTTACAGCTGTGAGACTTGGACACGTACCACCTATAGGCAATGTTCCAGCCTTCACTGACCAGAGCTGGCAGTGCTCCAGCACCACCACCTGTCATCACCAACAACACAGAAGTCAAGACTGTGGACAAGTTCTGCTATTTGGGCAACACTGTAAGCAACTACGGATCTCCGAATGCAGAAGTGATATTGCGCAATTCAAAGGCCACACCTGCCTTCTGTAGACTCTCAAAGAGTCTGTGGCAAGACCATGGCATCAAACTGTGCACCAAGTTCGACGTGTACAGAGCTGTGAGACTTGGATCACGTACTGCCTTTAGGTCCAACAGCTCGAACAGTCTCATCAACGGTGTTTGCGCAGGATCTGAAGCATCAAATGGCAAGACAGGGTGTCCAACCCGCAGGTCCTGAAGAAGTGTGACCAAGCCAGCATTGAGTGAATACTCATCAAAAGCCAGCTCCGATGGACAGGGCACCGTATGGAGGACAGCCGAATTCCAAAGATGCTGCACTGTGGACAACTGAAGGAAGTACAACATGACCATGGAAGGCCCGTGAAGAGATACAAAAAGACACCTTGAAGGCCAAACTCAGAATCTGCAGCATCGACACTGCTTCCTGGGAAGGTATCGCTCATGACACAACACAGTGGAAGCAATGGTGTACCCAGACATTCAAGCGCAACAGAGCAGCCACCATTCAGGAAAATAGGGATCGAAGAAAACGGGGCCTAACCTTGCAGGACTCCATTCCATGCAGCGTCTCTGTGGAGACTTTGTGCTACAGGAATTGGTCTTCATTCCCATATGAGGACCCACATCAGCAGAGGACCTGCCTGCCTGCTCATATGTCGGATACGACTGGAGAGTTCATCAGTGTACAGACAAAAGGTCTATATTTTTAGCAGAACACGTTAGGTCACTCATATACATTTAATGGAATGGCAGTTATAATGTCTGATGTGCGAATATTCACATTCTATGAAAGAACAGAAAAGGACTACTGTTGCCACATTGGATGGAAAAAAAAAATCCCTCAAATTTGCACATTCTGTGACACAACAGAAAAGAGGGATTGTTGCCACACCGGACAGAAACTCCTCCAAAAATGTCACACCCTTTGATGGAACAGATGAGGTTGACTGTTGCCACAGCTGGGAACAACAAACAAACAAAAACCAACAAAAAAACCCAACCATGAACAGTGAAGAGAAAGATCTTGAAAGAACAATGTTGTTGTTGTTTAGTCCACATAATTGCACAAAGGCACCCAAGCACATGTGCCTGCAGCAGTCCTATTAAACTTCTCATTTGATTCTCTCTGATAGGTACTTAGAAATAAGTTCTGACATGCTGCGGTGTCATCACCTCATTTGTTATTATTGGACTATTAAACTGATAACACAGTCACTCACCAAACAAACTCGGTCAATGGACGTGGCGTTTTTATACAAGCAGTTGTTGAACCGTCTATGTATGAAACTGGCCCCAGCCCTTCTTGACCCCCTGTGCAGGTCGTTTACAGTCCTGCATCCACCCGCTGCCCCCGTCTGGCCTGTCTCATGACAGTCTGCACTGTGTCCTCTTAATGGCATCGTTGAATCACCCAGCCAAGGTGGTCCACTGGGCATTATATGGCATGACGTACTGTCCCTAGAGTGTCCAAAGGTTGTTTGCCTCACTCACCATCTGGGAAGTTAACCAGACACTCATGTCAGTTTTTTAAAAGACAGGAAAAGGCAGAACAATAAACTGCTCACTGCTCTTTCAGTGTTTGCTAGTGGTGTGATTCAACACTCTTGTTTCATTTGGCATTACCAACCACCTGTAGGTCATCTTCTCTCTCTCTCTCTCTCTCTCTCTCTCTCTCTCTCTCTCTCTCTCTCTCTCTCTCTCTCTCTCTCTCTCTCTCTCTCTCTCTCTCTGGGTGAGTGTGCACCTGGATTTTGGAAATACCTGTGTGCAGTGCATGCTGTAGAGAGCCTCTTCACTACCCCCCTCTCCCCTCCCCTTCTTCCCAGTAAAGTATTTGTGAGGAATCGCCCTTGGAAACTAGACAATGGCTGGCGTTACCTACCACGGCTAAGACATCTGCTGTCTGTAGTGGCTGGTGGAAGGTAAACAGGGAATAAACAGACTGATTAGTCACTAGGCCCCCTTTCCATTACATACATAACCTCTGCAGAAATTGGAGCTAGGGGGTTTGTAGGAACGTCTGCATATAGCCTCATGAAACAGCTCTCGGTTGCAGAGAGGGAAAAAACCAGAGCCCTGAAAACAATGGCAGAAGTGGCAGAGAGGTGTTCAAGCTGCATCTGGTCAAGGAGGAACAAAGTGAACTTCATAAGGCTTAACTCTCCCTACAAATATCAGGTGCCCCAGTGGCTCAGTGGTTAGAGTGCGAGTCATGAAGTGGACAATCCCTAAACCAAGCATGTCCAGAGGGTCATGGGTTTCGAATCTCAGCCATGACTTGTCCCAAGATGGGAAAAAAGGGCAGCAGAGGGACATCCAGAGTCATGAATCGGGTGTGACCCAATCCCCGTAGAGTGTCAGGAGACAAGGGCCGAAACACTTGCTTGAAGGGGGCTTTCTCTTCTGAGGACTCATTACTGCCACGCTCTCCACGAGTTTCTTTCTGCCTCTTGTCTTGTCCGAGAATTGGTCAGATCAACAGAAGAAAATATCATCTATTGACCATTTTATATAGCTTTGTTGTCTGTGTTTACTAAAGTAAGGTTAAATTGAGTTTAAAAGAAGGTGGTGTTCTAATGATTTTCATCAGTCACTCATTTTTGTCTATAGGCCAGCTTGCAACGGGACCATTTGGGATTTCAGAAGATGTGGAAATGATAGTGTCAAAGCCCTCGCGGCTCAGAAGTGCGAGCGATATACGTCGGCCGAACAAATGGCATGTTACAAACGTCATGGACGAACAGACTTTAATGAGTTTCTGGCCCACTGCATCCAGTACTACTGTGCAAATGATATTGAAAGTGCACAGGCAAAGGCCTGGTTTGATACCCCAGTCGTCAAATAGATTGTCTCTCCGTTCTCTTGACCAAAAGGTCTGAGTGCTGGTCTATTATCTGACTGTTCTGTTGACAGTATGGATATTCAAATGCTTGAGATTGAACACAATGTACTTCATCATCTGAACTATGTAGTAAGTATGGTATGATCATCATAGTCATGAAAAAACGAGGGAGCGGTTCCAATGTCATTTATTTCATGGTCTAATATCTACTGTAATGATTCTTTTGATCATTAGCATCATCATAATGGTCTTGTACTGAAATGGGTTCAAATATCATTTATTGTGTAATCTGATCGTTGTCATGATTATTCTAGGATAATTGCCGGCATTTGCTGGTAAACACTAGGCTGTCATTTTACTTCATAATGCTCTACATTTCATTATTCTATGCTTGGTGTAAGCGGTAACTAAACTGGGTTCAAAGGACATTAAATTCTTGAGCTGCTTTTTACTTCGACTGTGCAATGATTACTATGAATATTTTCTGGACTTTGCTTATTAGTTACTTACTTCATAAGGAATATCTACATGGTAGCTGTTCGATATTTAATGCATAGGTTTGCTGGTGTGGATTAAATGCCATTTGTGCAGGAATAATCTACATGGTAGTTCCTCTACGACCATTGTCAATATTTAGTGATGCAGGTTCAAATGCAATATCATTACTAGAATAATCTATGATGTGATTGTCCCATGATCATTGCCGATATTACCTAGGCTGGGTAGCCGTGTGGTTTCCTTGAGGAGCTGGTTTACCATGTAATTATTCTATGCTCAACATCCATGTTTGCTGATCTGGGGCCCAATTATTTCCTTTGTCGTCTGATCTATAACCTATTGAAATTGATTAATGATTGTTATGGATTTTCATATATTTCCTATATGACTAATTTGTCTGTCATTTAATTGCTGAAGTGATTTGCATTATGTTTTTTTCCACATCGTTAATTTTACTGATATGACCTGCACTGCCTTTTGCTTCGTGAAGATATGCACACTATATTTGTTTTATCCCTATTTTGAGGTTTGAATTCAAATGCCATCCACTTCGTGATGTGAATTTCTCTCTACTACTCCTTGTGAGCATTTATTGGTGTGGGCTCAAAAGGCATTTCCTTTGCTAGGCGATCTACATGATAGTTGTTGTATGTTCATTGTGGGTATTTTACCGTCTTTTTTCATTTTGTTTGGGTGATCTACATTTTTATTGTCCTATGCTCTCTGTGAACATTTTCTGGTATGGGTTCAGGTATTATTTGCTACATAATATTATCTATGCAGTAAGGGTTTCATGACTGTAATGGGAATCCAAAGGAATTGTCACGTGTGCCATTCGTTTCATGGGACCATCTATGATGGGTGATTAACATTTTATCCAGAGTTCTGCATATAATGTAGGTGTTAATAGTCCAGCAAACTTGAGAATCTTCATCTCTTTGAAATATGCTCTCTCACTTCTAGCTGCAAAGACAGTAGAACTCTCTTATTTGCTGCTCTGGTGTTTTCTGATTTCTGGTCCAATTGTAAATTTCTTATTCATTCCTTCGTTGCAAGCATACCTGGATACGATGGGCAATACTGGCAATAACATGAATACATCGGCCACAGGTATGACTTAATCTTGGCTTTAACTGACGTCCAGTACACGGATGGTCTGGAGATACTCTAACGGCCATTATCTCTGGGATAACCCCAAAGGTAAAGATCTGTATAGTTCAGGTCTGGTGAGTGTGTGGCGCTCTTGGTTGCGCATATCCTACGGATAAGATGGTCTCCAAAGCAAAGTCGTAGCCACAGCAGTGTCACTAGACACGTGATGGTTGCACCATTTCACTA
>JADBJO010015619.1:35000-43194 GCA_016801955.1 Conus betulinus
TCATTCCATGATGGCATGCATGCGAGGGTGCAAGCAAACGGAGATACCTCTGACCCATTCCCAGTGAAAAATGGAGTGACGCAGAGATGCGTTTTAGCTCTCACCCTCTTTTTCTTTCAGTTTGCTGCGATACTGATTGATGCATTCCGGGACTGTGACAAGGGGTATACATCCAGTTTCGTTCAGATGGCAAACTCTTTAACCGTCGACGACTTTAGGCCAAGACTTAAGAACTTGATGCGCTTCTGAATGAGTTCCCCTTTGCTGATGACAGTGCACTGGCCGTACGCTCCCATGAAGACATCCAGTGCATCACAGATAATTTTTGCAATGGCCTGTCAACGCTTTGGACTTACAATCAGTCTTGGTGAGACCTAGGCCATGTTCCAGCCTTCACTGTCCAGAGCTGGCAGTGCTCCGGCACCACCTGTCATCACCAACAACTCAGAAGTCAAGACTGTGGACACGTTCTGCTATTTGGGCAACACTGTAAGCAACTACGGATCTCCGAATGCAGAAGTGATGTTGTGCAATTCATAGGCCACGCCTGCCTTCTGTACATTCTCAAAGAGTCTGTGGCAAGACCATGGCATCAATCAAACTGTGCACCAAATTCGACGTGTACAGAGCTGTGGTTCTAAGTCCTGTCCTTTACAGCTGTGAGACTTGGATCACGTACCGCCTATAGCTCCGACAACCTGAACAATCTCATCAACGGGGTGCTTGCACAAGATCTACAGCATCAAATGGCAAGACAGTGTGTCCAACCTGCAGGTCCTGAAGAAGCGTGACCAAGCCAGCATTGAATGAACACTCATCTAAAGCCAGCATCGATGGACAAGACACTGTTTGAGGAGAGCAGAATTCCAAAGATGCTACACTGTGGACAAGCGAAGAAAGTACAACGTGACCATGGAATGCCCGTGAAGAGATACAAAGACACCTTGAAGGCTGAACTCAGAATCTGCATCATCGACACTGCTTCCTGGGAAGATGTCGCCCTTGACAGAACACAGTGGAAGCAATGGTGTACCCAGAGCGCAACAGAGCAGCCGCCATTCAGGAAAATAGGGATCGAAGAAAAACGGGCCTAACCATGCAGGACTCCATTCCATGCAGCGTCTGTGGAAGACTTTGTGCTTCAGGAATTGGTCTTCATTCCCATATGAGGACCCACATCAGCAGAAGACCTGCCTGGCTACTCATACGTCGGACACGGCCGGAGAATTCATCAGTGTACAGTCAAAAGTTCTATATTTTTAGCAGAACACATTAGGTCACTCATATACATTTAATGGAATGGCAGTTATAATGTCTGATGTGCGAATGTTCACATTCTATGAAACAACAGAAAAGGACTATTGTTGCCACATTGGATGAAAAAACAAAATCCCTCAAATTTTCACATTCTGTGACACGACAGAAAAGAGGGATTGTTGCCACACCAGACAGAAACAAATCCTTCAAATGTCACACCCTTTGATGGAACAGATGAGGTTGACTGTTGCCACAGCTGGGAACAACAAACAAACAAACAAACAAACCAACAAAAAACCCAACCATGAACAGTGAAGAAAAAGATCTGAAAGAACAATGTTGTGTTTAGCCCACATAATTGCACAAAGGCACCCAAGCACATGTGCGTGCAGCAGTCCTATTAAACTTCTCATTTGATTCTCTCTGATAGGTTCTTAGAAATAAGTTCTGACGTGCTGTGGTGTCCTCACCTCATTTGTTGTCGTCGGACTATTAAACTGATCACACAGTCACTCACCAAACAAACTCAGTCAATGGACGTGGCGTTTTTATACAAGCGGTTGTTGAACCGTCTATGTACGAAACTGGCCCCAGGCCTCCTAGACCCCCTGCGCAGGGCGTTTACAGTCCTGAATCCACCTGCCGCCCCCGTCTGGCCTGTCTCATGACAGTCTACTCAGCGTTCTCTTAATGGTATCGTTGAATCACCCAGCCAAGGTGGTCCATTGAGCGTGATATGGCATGACGTACTGTCCCTAGAGTGCCCAAAGGTTGCTTGTCTCACTCACCATCTGTGAAGTTAACCTTCTCTCTCTCTCTCTCTCTCTCTCTCTCTCTCTGGGTAAGTGCGCACCTGGATTTGGAAATACCTGTGTGCAGTGCATGCTGTAGAGAGCCTCTTCAACTACCACTCTCCCCTCCCCTTCTTCCCAGTGAAGTATTTGTGAGGAATCGCCCTTGGAAACTAGACAATGGCTGGCATTACCTACCACGGCTAAGACATCTGCTGTCTGTAGTGGCTGGTGGGAGGTAAACAGGGAATAAACAGACTGATTAGTCACTAGGCCCCCTTTCCGTTACATACATAACCTCTGCATTAACTGGAGCTAGGGGGTTTGTAGGAACGTCTGCATACAGCCTCATGAAACAGCTCTCAGTTGTAGGGAGGAAAAAAACCAGAGCCCTGAAAGCAATGGCAGAAGCGGTAGAGAGGTGTTCAAGCTGGATCTGGTCAAGGAGGAACAAAGTGAACTTCATAAGGCTTAACTTTCCCTACAAATATCAGGTGCCCCAGTGGCTCAGTGGTTAGAGTGCGAGTCATAAAGTGGACAGTCCATAAAACAAGCTTTGTCCAGAGGGTCATGGGTTCGAATCCCAGCCGTGACTCGTCCCAAGATGGGGAAAAAGGGGCAGCAGAGGGACATCCAGAGTCATGAACCGGGTGTGGCCCCCCCCCCCCCCCCCCCTAGAGTGTCAGGAGATAAAGGCCAAAAACTTGCTTGAAGGGGGCTTCTCTTCTGAGGACTCTTTGGTGCCACGCTCTTCACGAGTTTCTTTCTGCCTCTTGTCTTGTCCGAGAATTGGTCAGATCAACAGATGAAAATATTATCCATTGACCATTTTATATAGTTTTGTTGTCTGTGTTTACTAAAGTAAGGTTAACTGGAGATTAAAAAAGGTGGTGTTTTAATTGATTTTCATCAGTCACTCTTATTTCTGTCTATAGGTCAACTTGCGCCAGGGCCATGAAAGATTTTAAAAGGTGCAGAAATGATGGTGTGAAAACCCTCGCGGCTCAGAAGTGCGAGCGATATACGTCGGCCGAAGAAATGGCATGTTACAAACGTCATGGACGAACAGACTTTAATGAGTTTCTGGCCCACTGCGTCCAGTACTACTGTGCAAATGATGCTAAAAGTGTCAGGCAAAGGCCTGGTTTGATGACCTCAGTCATCAACTAGATTGTCTCCGTTCTCTTGACCCAAAGGTCTGAGTGCTGGTCTATTACCTGACTGTTCTGTTGACAGTATGGATATTCAAATACTTCAGATTAACCATGATTTACTTTATCATCTGAACTATGTAGTCATTATGGTATGATCATTATAGTCATAAAAAAGAGGGAGTGGCTCCATTGCCAACTATTTCAGGGTCTAATATCTATTGTAATGATTCTTTGGTCATTAGCATCATCATAATGGTCTTGTACTGAAATGGGTTCAAATATCATTTATTGTGTAATCTGATCGTTGTCATGATTATTCTTTGATAATTGCCGGCATTTGCTGGTACACACTAGGCTGTCATTTACTTCATAATGCTCTACATTTCATTATTCTATGCTTGGTGTAAGTGGTAACTAAACTGGGTTCAAAGGACATTAAATCCTTGAGCTGCTTTTTATTTCAACTGTACAATGATTGCTATGAATATTTTCTGGACTTTGCTCATTTGTTACTTACTTCATAAGGAATATCTACATGGTAACTGCTCGATATTTAATGTCTAGGTTTGCTGGTGTGGATTAAATGCCATTTTTGCAGGAGTACTCTACATGTTAGTTCCTCTACGACCATTGTCAACATTTACTGACGCAGGTTCAAATGCAGTATCATTGCTAAAATAATCTATGTGATTGTCCCATGATCATCGCGGAATATCCGCAAGGCTGGGTGGTCGTGTAGTGTCCTTGAGGAGCTGGTTTACCATGTAATTATTCTATGCTCAACATCCATATTTGCTGATCTAGGGTCAATTATTTCCTTTGTCATCTGATCTATAAACTATTGACATTGATTAATGATTGTTATGGATGTGTTTTTTATACTTACTATATGATTTATTTGTCATTTCATTGCTGAAGTGATTCGCATTATCTTTTTTTCACATCGTGAATTTTACTGATATGACCTGCACTGGCTTTTGTTTCGTGAAGGTATGCACGTTATATTTGTTTTATCCCTATTTTGAGGTTTGAATTCAAATGCCATCCATTTCGTGATGTGCATTTCTCTCTACTACTCGTTGTGAGCATTTATTGATGTGGGCTGAAAAGCCATTTGCTTTGCTAGGCGATCTACTCGATGTTTGTTGTATGCTCATTGTGGGTATTTACCAGTCTTATTTGTTTTGTTTAGGTGGTCTACATTCTTATTGCTCTATGCTCTCTGTGAGTATTTTCTGGTATGGGTTCAGATGTTATTTGCTTCATAATATTATCTATGCAGTAAGGGTTTCATGATTGTAATGGGAATCCAAAGGATTGTCACGTGTATCATTCGTTTCATGGGACCATCTATGATGGATGATTAACATTTATATCCAGAGTTCTGCATATAATGTAGGTGTTAATAGTCCAATAAACTTGAGAATCTACATCCCCTTGAAATATGCTCTTTCATTTCTATCTGCAAAGACAGTAGAAATACCTTATTTGCTGCTCTGGTGTTTTCTGATTTCTGGTCCAATTGCAAATTTCTTATTTATTCCTCGGTTCTAACTGTTTACACCTGTGTCCCTGACAGATTCAGCTTCAGTAGAGAGAACAGTCAGGAATCCCAAGGGGTCAAGATAGGACTGTAGGATGTGTGACAGAGAACGAAGACAGGTGGCTCTTCTGTGTAGGTCACATGACCTTGGTTTTATGGGCACTAGTACTGTAATTCATAAAACGAGTGTTTTGCTCCCCAGTGGTTGGGTCCTATTCCCATGGGGAGCACACAAATTCAGCCTAAATAGTTTCAGTCTCACTATTTTGTATTATGTGTACATATTGAATTTTCAGGCAAACATTCTGTTGAGGCAGAGCTTTTTGTATCCTGCAAATGATTGAAAATCTTTTCTAATGTCGTAAATCAAGACTGGCACTGGCCGACGCATCTCACCCACTCGACACCACCTTTCATGAAAGCCACTCATGAAACTGCCAGTGAAAGTCACATTATCTGAAAGTAGCAATACAATATAGCTGTATATCTATTTGGAACAATGCCTGACCTTGCCCACCAGATTTCTGGCCTGAGCGTTGAACAGTCCTTTTTTTTAAAACGTTTCCTAGGTATGTCCCTGGCGTTGCAAGCATACCTGGATATGATGCGCAATACTGGCAATAGCATGAATACATCGGCCACAGATAATGACTTAATCTTGGCTTTAAGTGACGTCCAGTACACGGATGGTCTGGAGATACTCTGAAGGCCATTGTCTCTGGATAACCCCAAAGATAAAGATCTGTATGGTTCAGGTCTGGTGAGTGTGTGGCGCTCTTAGCTGCACATATCCTACTGATAAGATGGTCTCCAAAGCATAGTCGTAACCACAGCAGTGTCACTAGACACGTGATAGTTGCACCATTTCACTATTCTTTATTCCTGGCGAGGCTTGCACGCTGGTCTAGTGCTGCCGTACAATTCCCAAGCAGCCCTGGGTAGCATTCAGCGTTGACCATGAATGGCTGTTTGCTCTCGTCCACACACCAACATGGTTTGATGATTGCATACTGAGGTGGCCACCCATGCAGTACACTTAACAGAAGGTCATGGACTTTGGAGACAGTTTCCACGTGGGGCTGCATCCCCGAAGGTGTCTTTCTTTGTGTTTGTGCCATTGACAGTCTCCCACATTGTAACCAGGTATGCTGGCAACGCCATGGGCCTCATCTGGGGCACTTTTTGGAAAGGGTATCGAACAAAGTTTCTTCAGCCGCGTATTCTGACATTTGTGCTGTTGTCGTTTAGAAAGTCAAAAGAATGCTCATCAACTGTGATGATGTTAATTGGGAGTTGCAGCTTTTTCTGCCATTTCCATTGGTGTTACCCTAGAGTGACCACCCTGTAAGTGCCCTTTCCTCTGCCGCTCCTACATACCTATGACTGACCATTTTATTTAGAAAGGTGCAAACTGTTCGCCTTCGATGTATCAATATGCCGTTGCAAACATTTTTGAGCACTCACTTCGGACAACTGGATTAGTACATACACCCTATCTGCCTTCTCTCCCCCCTCCCAATGTTGTCTTTGCATTCGTCTTTACAAATATAGTGTCTTCCCGTCTTTCACTTTGTAAAGAAAGTCCCAGATAGACAGAATAAAGAATATGTATTGATGCTTGTATGTGTGTCTGCTATATGTACCCTCTGTCACTCCAAATCAGACAAACGCGTTCACCCACCTGAAAAGGAAACTAAGGTTGAAAAACGTGTTAAGCCACACCCTTTTATTAATAAAAGGAAGAAAAGTTTCCTTTGCTGTTATGGCCTGGGTATGGACAGAGGAGGGGAAAGAAGATTTACGTCACCACCCTGACAAAGACACCGTTTTTTGTTCCTGCTGCACTTCACTCAGGCAGCTCTCAAAGTCATTATCTTGGGCGTTCCTTGTCTGTCCAACTCGAACATCTCTTCCAGTCCCTTGAAGAAATCACGCCTGTAACCCGTGGAAACCCGACATCAGTCTGTGCCCATTTCCTGGCACCAGTATCCCGTGCCCAGTCCCTGGCACTGGAAGCCTGCACAGTGACACTGTCTTTCAGTGCTGTGTTTATCGTCCCTCCTTCAGTGTCCATGGCCATGAAACCTTTTATCCTTTTTAAACCTCCCCTTCTTCCCCAAGTCCAACCACAGGCTGAAAATTATTCATATACTGCTCAAAACAATTGAAAGGCCACTTGGAAAATTCTCTCGCTATTTCACAACAGAACCAAAACAACCCAAAACAATGCTTTCGAACTTTACTTCAGCCATTAATCAAAACATCAATGACACAGATTAATGACAAAATTGATTTGAACAGCATGTTTTGTCACTTTCAAGTCCACTACCCATCTTTTCAAACGTCAGAACGCCAGAGATACACAAAAACACAGTCAGTAACGTGTGTGTCCGCCATTTGCGTGGATGCACGCGATGCAACTTTGCCTCATGGATTGAGTCAGAGTCCTCAGAGTCATCTGGGGTATTGCCTGCCACTCTGCTCAAGGAACTGGAACAGCTGGTTGAGGTCAACTGGCGGGGGTGATTGCTTCGAAGTCGCCGGCCTAGCACGTCCCATAGGTGCTCGATTGGATTAAGGTCCGGTGAGCAGGCTGGCCAGTCCATGTGGATCACGTGTTGCTGCTGAAGAAAGTTGTTGATGACTCGAGCCCTGTGAGGTCTGGCGTTGTCGTCTTGAAGTACCGCGCCTGGTCCAATAGCTTGCAGTGCTGGCAGCACAAGGGGCTGCAGGATGCCATCCCTGTAGCCCACACCGTTGAGGTTGCCTTGCACCATGTGCAGGGGGGTTCTGTAGTTCCGTGCCATCCCTCCCCACACCATTATGGATCCACCACCATAGCGACCACGCTCGCTCACGAGACCATCGTGATAGCGTTCTCCTTGCCGCCGCCAGACACGGTTCCTGCCGTCATGAAATGATAAGGCAAAGCGGGACTCGTCAGTAAACAATACTCTTGCCCACTGATCTCTGGTCCATGCTAAGTGACGCTGGGCCCAAGCCAAACGAGCAGCACGGTGAGCTGGTGTCAGGACAGGATGGACGGATGGTCGTCTTGAGCGCAGATGTGCCTCTCTCAATCGGTTCCGAATGGTCTGGTCACTGATGGTGACATTGCCGGCTGCTTGCAGCTGCCCCCTGAGTGTGTCGGAAGTGGCCGTTCTCTGCCTCAGAGCCGACAGGACAACAAACCTGTCCTGCTGCCTGGAGGTGGACCTTGGGCGTCCTGGACGTCTTCGCTCAGCAACACTTCCTGTCTGGTTGAAGCGGTCTCTCAAAGTCTGAATGACTGAATGGGCGACTGACAGTCGACGACCAACCTCTCGCACCCCCACGCCCTCCTGAAGCCACGCAATTGCCCGCCCTTGGTCATCCTGACTCAGTCGTTGTCTCCGAGGCATGGTTGCAAAAGTGCCGTAACACAGGCATAAATGCCCACCAGTCTCTCA
>JADBJO010015620.1:0-2500 GCA_016801955.1 Conus betulinus
CACACATATACACCCAAGCGCGCACGCACGCACGCACTTATGCACACATACATATATGCACACACGCACGCACACACACACGCAAAACACACACACACACACACACACACACACCACACACACACACACACACACACACACACTCATACACATGGGCCCGTGCCTACACTCCCACGCACGCACGCACACACACACACACACACGCGCGCGCGCGCGCGCACACACACACACACACATGTACACTCACCACAAATACAATTATATAATGACACAGCCAATGTTAGGTAGATCCCCACTGTCTGATAGGTCAGATATCTGCAGAGTCACAGCTATGAGGTCCTCTTCTCAAATGGTCTCGTCTTAGTCGTTACTTAATTTATCCATCAGCTTTAAAGCAAGAGCACTGTTGAATCGAAACTTAGCGGATGTGGTGTGGCGTATGTGGACTAGTCTCTTTGAGGAAAATGAAAATGAAACTGAAACTGAAACACTCTCTCCTCTCTCTCTCTCTCTCTCTCTCCTCTCTCTCTCTCTCTCTCTCTCTCTCTCTCTGTGTGTGTGTGTGTGTGTGTGTGTGTGTGTGTGTGCTTTAAAAGTCTCTAAATGCTTTGTTTATCAGCAAATTTTATATTTTTGCATTTGTTTAAAAGCTCTCCAAATGTGCGGAAAGACATAGAGGGAAACTAGATGGAAAGGATTGAACCGATAATCAGGGCGCGTGCTCGTGTGTTTACATTTTTCTCATCGGTTTGTGTTTTAGACATATAAAACCTACCGTCCCACTATAGGGACGCTAGGCACGAGAGGGTACAGGTTTTTCATGATACATACAAAGACACAGAACTCATTTGAAATCATAGTTCAGCCAAATGTATTCTTGAATTTTGCATCAAAACATGAAAAAGTATTATCGACTAGATTGTTGACAGATTAATTGTACATAACTGAACACAAAACGAACAAAAAGAGCATTTTACTCATAGTGGAGTCACAGCAGATTGACGTAGTTCATTCATTCATCGTGTCTTCGTAAGCATACTGTCATTGATCAGCCATCTGTGTGAAAGGCTGCAAAACATTGGGCATGAAGGCCCACATTGCACTTGGTGCACTTGTCACTGCTCTTCTTGCCACAGGAAGCACACCTGAGTCGCTTCTGGACACGCTCCACAAGATGATCTCTGCCGTCAAAGCGAAGGGCCGGTGCAACTCGCTTGTCAAGCTGGGCAGGGCGACCAAGTGGACGTCCCACGCGATGCTGCTTCACTGATCTAGACAGGTAGACAGTGGCAATGGCTCGTCGCACAGCAAGAAGAAGGGGGGGGGGGGTTTTCCTCTCCAGTGGGCGTGGCCCCCGGTGCAAGTGCCAGGTTTGCTGAAACGGCCAAATCCAGCAAAATGAGAAAATGGACCACCACCATTTCTTCGATCGGATGGAGACGCGGTACTTGTCAATGTTCTGGTCCATCCTATCAATCCCTCCCATGGTCTTGTTATAGTGGTTGATGAGAGCTGGCTGATCAATGTTGATGTGCTGCCTGGCTTGTCTGGAAAACCTTCTTGTTTTCTGTGTAGGATTCACGCCCACCTTGTTGGAGACCACATTGACAACGTTGTTGTCATTCCAACGAACCACGATTATGGCATTGCTTGTGTCAGTGTAGTAGTCGAAGGTGCCCCTTGGAGTTTTATTCATCTCCTGTACTGATCGCAGTGGACAATCTTCAACCCGATTTGCACGAATGGTTTCCTGTGCATGCAATGCCTTTGGAAGAGAGGTAGTCCACGAGTTTCAGTGACGTGAAGAGGTTGTCAAACGTGAGGTGGAAAGCATCTTGTCCTTGGATTTCAGATACAAGATCGATGACAACTGATCCTCCCCATTCCCACACCAGGGCAGGCCGCAACAGCTTGCCTTCCTTTCGCCCCTTGGTAGGGCTCAAATTGGACGGCGTCCCAAGGGGGTAGCAAGGACCCACATCTTGAATCCAAATCGGATGGGTTTGCCTCTTAAATTGTTTTGAGCCATGGCGACCATAGTACGGGACCATGCTCTCATCAATGCTGAGATTCTGTTGTCTTTGAAAGTAACGAAGGCTTCTTTCATTCAGCATGGTCAGCAGTGGTCTGACTTTGGCCATCTTGTCATCAGCATCAAGGTTGGTGTTGTCACTCACATGGAGGTATCTCATGATCTCCTCGAATCTGTCTCGGCTCATGGCTGAGGTGACAGCTGCATTATGAATGTCAGTGTCATTGACCAGTACATTCTGCGTCGGGGAAGTGTGCAGTAAACCAGATAGAAGTAGGATGGCCAGAAAGGTGCGAACCTCATCGGGTGAAAGAGAAAAGGTATGATTACCTTTGAATGCTGCATACTTTTTGCTTTGCTCGGTGATCAACTCAATCACATCCTCATCGAAAAAAAGTTCAAAAAGTTCCACTGGATCAGTTTGGAAGGGAGGAGGTGCTCCTTTCTGGGTGAACCATTTGAAGCGAT
>JADBJO010015620.1:7500-35000 GCA_016801955.1 Conus betulinus
CTGGCCCTGCTGGCTATTGAGAAGTACTGTGCTGCTGGGAGTGTTCGTAGAGGGCCTGGATGACTTGGACGAGCCTCTCATCAATGTTGAAGTCTCTGAGAACCTGCCATAGGCCGTTGTGCCGCACCCGGTCGAATGCCTTCTTAAAGTCAATGAAGTTGAGGAAGAGGTCCTTTTGGTGTTGTAGATGCTTTTCAGTCAGGACTCGGCAGTTGAAAATTTGTTCCACAGTGTTCTGCCCTCTTCTAAAACCTGCTTGTTCTTCTGATAGCAGTTCCTCGGCCTTGGATTTCAGTCGGTTGAGGATGATGCGAAGCATGACTTTGCTGGGGTGGCTGATCAGACTTATAGTCCTGTAATTTTGACATTGTTTGAGGTTGCTTTCTTGGGTAAGGGAATCACCAATGACTGGGTCCACTCTGTTGGCCACTTCTTTTCTGTCCAGATCTTCTGACATTGCAATATTAGTGCTTCTGTGGTCTCTTTCCCTCTGTATTTCACAAGCTCAGCTGGGACATTGTGGACCTGGGGATTTCCCTGGCTTCAGAATTTGTATCGCGACCTCAGCCTCTGCCTTCAGTACTTGGAGACCATTCTCACTGCGGGTCGTTGGTTGTCCTACAAAATGGATGTGTCTGGGTTAAACTGGTAATTGTAGAGGCCCTCGCAGTATTCTATCCGCCTCTTCAGGACTTCTTCATTCTCTGTCAGTAGCTTACCATCCTTTTCTTCGATGACCGCTGATCTTCTCTGGTCAGTCTTATTGAGGGTCTTGAGTGTGTTGTAGGCTTCTTTGCTGTTCCCTGCTTCCATGCCTTTCTCGATTGCTTCGCACTGTTCCTCTATCCAATTTTCCTCGGCTGTCTTCATCTTTTCCTGACTTCTCTGTTCACCTGTTGGTACTGGTAGGTAGGGGGAGGAGAAAAGGGATGGTAGACAGAGTGGGGAGTGGGGATAAGCGATTTTAACGGAGTAGGGTTTTATGTTTAGACGATTTATTCAAAGTATGGTACACAGAAGACTTTGCGAATAGACGCTAATCATTGTAATCGTATAATTAAATACTGAGACATAAAATGTTTATGCAAATGTTCCTTGAAAAGTTTTAAGGTATTTATGTTTTGTAGATTCGGTGGAAGTGAGTTCCAGACATATGGTCCAGAGTAAGCTAGGCTTATTTTGTATAGATCAATGCGTGGGTAGGGAAAAAGGAATTTCATCGAGCCAGAAAGCTGTTGGATCTTGTAAAAAGGGCATTGGTATAACATGGCATAGCAACTGTCAAGATTGTAAACATAAATGATGCCTTGTTGAATTCCAGTTGCCTATTCAGAGGAAATATGTTCGGCGCTTTTAGTTTTTCGTCTGTTGCTAGAGATACAGCTGGATGGAGTAGCTTTGCTGCACGTCTATAGAGAGAAATCAGCCTTTTTTTGTGGATGTCACTACTTCCGTCCCACACTGTTGAAGCGTAATTGATACGTGACGTTATGAAGTTTAAGCACATTACTGTTGACGTAGCGCTTTAATTGAGATAACAGGAAAAGGTGTTTTGAGACTACCTTGCATTCGTTATTGAGATGAGCTTGCCATTTCAATTCTTTATCTATCGTTAACCCTAGAACACGATGCTCATCTACCTGCTTGATAGAAGTGACATTCAACTGAACTTGTAGGCAAAGAGGAGTCAACTGGTGTTTTTGGCGGGTAGCTATAATCATATATTTGATTTTGGCTGGGTGTATGACCATTGAGTTTGAATGACACCAGTCTGACACGTCGTTTAGACTTTCCTGGAGAGAAGTTTTCTATTGTCTGTAGATCACTACCATTCGTTTGGAGTGACGAGTCATCAGCAAATAAATCTGTCGTGACCTTTTCACCTGAAACGGACAATGGTAAATCATTGATGAAGATGCAGAATAGTAGGGGGCCTAGTACTGAGCCCTGTGGGACTTCATGTCTGACAAAGTCTGAAGCAGAGCTTTTGCCTATAAGCACCACATACTGAGTCCTATCGTTCAAGTATGATTGGAATAATGAGATTGTCGGGGTATGGTTCAAGTAGACAGATAGTTTCTTTAGAAGAATGGAATGATCAACAAGATCAAAAGCCTTTTTGAAGTCAAGAAAGACAACCCCTGTCATTTGTGATTGGTTCATATTTGAAAGCCACGAGTCATACATTCGTGATAATGCTGTGTGGCAGGAATGATTAGATCGGAATCCAGATTGGAATGGATGAAATAGTTTGTTTTTCTCCATGAACTGAGATACGTGTGTGTGTGCGTGTGTGTGTGTGTGTGTGTGTGTGTGTGTGTGTGTGTGTGTGTGAGTGTGTGTGTGTGTGTGTGTGTGTGTGTGTGTGTGTGTGTGTGTGTGTGTGTGTGTCTTTCAAGGGTTTGGATAGAATAGATACTAAGGATATAGGTCTGAAACTATTTGGATCCGACAAAACATTTGAATTTGGAAGGGGGATCACTTTGGCGTTTTGAGCGCCTGAGGGAAAACATTAGTTTCAAATGGATAATTATATATATGTATGTAAGAGACCCAACAATGTAAGGTAGAGCGAGTTTGAGAAGAAATGCGGGAATGTTATCAGGACCCATGGATTTTTTTTTTATTCTTAATTGCCTTGTGTGCATTCCTACTTCATGTACAGCAAGAATGGAAATTTTGATTGAGTTACTGGATCCAAGCTTTTTGTTTGCAAAATGATATTAGGGAAGTCGGACATGTATATTCATTTGGTGCTCTTATAGTCTGTGAAGCTTGAGTAAGGGTATCTAATAATGACAGAAAGTGGGTATTAAATTTGTCCGGGGTGATGTTTGTTCTTGATTTTGTGAATCTGTACGCTTGTTGCGTACAATAGTGTTTATTGCGATCCACACTGGCGCTGTGGATTTTGCATCGGTTATCATTTGACTGAAGTAGTCTCGTTTGGCTTTTTCAACTTCGTTTGAAACAAGTTTCTCTGCTTGAAAAAGTATGAGACATGAAACTGTTTTTTTTTTTTTTTAATGAAAGCAGTGATTATCACCCATGAAGATAGCAATCACAAATCACGAAACGATAGGCATTACATATGAAAACAGTAAGTATGACTATGAAAACTGTAATTATGACACTCTCATGGAAACAGCGTGACTCTTGCAATAGAAGCGTTGACTCACACATAAAGACGTAGCATCACACATGAAAACAGCCATTACAACTCACTAATATAACTGTCTTATGATTCATTCAAAGAAGAGTTATGATTTATTTATAACACAGAAATTAATACTTATGAAAACAGCAATTATGACTTCTTCATAAAATAGTAATTATGGCTCTTGAAATTAGTTATTACTATTCATTAAAAACAATAATTATGATGCATGAAAAAGTAATCATCATTCACGAATACAGTGACGATTATTCACTCATGAAAACAGTAAGTATGACTCATACATGAAAACAGTTGTTAAAATCATAAGACTCTTGAAAACGATAATTATGAATCATGAAAAAAAGTATTCATCACTCATGAAATAGGAATTCTGATTCACTCTTGAAGAGAGTACTAATGAATCATGTGAACAGTAAATATGACTCATGACCCATGAACTCAGTAATCATACTTCTTGACAACTGTAATGGTGACCCATGAAATAAGAAATTATGATTCATTTATGAACATAGTCATGACTCATGAAAAGAGTAAATCACGAGTCCCTCATTGAAACAGTAATTATGACTCACTGATGGAGTCATTACAAATTATGAATACAGTAAACGTGATTCAAGATAGTATGTTGTATGTCCGTCAAGTCGACAAGAACCACTCCAGTCATTTGGGGGGGAACGAGAGGGGGGGGGGGGGGGGGGGGGGGGGGTATGATTAGTGGATACGCAGGTGGTTGGTCAAGCTGGTGCGTGCACAGAATGTGCGGTGACAGATTTGATAAGCAATGTGGGAGACCTGCTCTCGATTGCTGGCGTGAGCTTTCCCTGCCTGTCTCTTTAGTTGTGCTGCAGCAGTCCTGCCTTTACATAAACTAGCATTTTTGTGTGTATAAAGTAGCGCCATCTAGCATGATCCACAGCAGTTTGTTCCAATGTGTCAGGGTTGCTGTTGAACGTTTTCAAGGATGTTTTGAATGTGTCTGTGAAGCGATTCTTCTGACCTCCATGGGAACGCACTCCCTCGCTGACTCATTAAGCTGAACTTCAAGCATGGCGTTAGGATGATCACCTGAAATAGAGGCTGATCTGACTGTAGCTCCATCGTGCCTCCATGTCTGTGGCATCACCCCCACGTCGCTCATTCCCATCGGCCCATGCACACTCACCACTAGTCCCGCCATGTCGCTGCCCCAACAATGGCTGTGCACAGGTAGTAATCACAATTGGCTTGTCATGGGACTGTCCATCAGAGGAGCTACAGCTCCAGTTCCATGTCAGCTTGGTGGTATGTTTTAATGCTTGTTCTGAACCATCATTGGTAAGACACCATCTCATAAACCCCACCGTATTTTGCTTGGCTGCAGAGCCAGCGTGTGTGAGCACTCTTGCCTTGGAGGGCACCATCATGCCCGTCCAAAGACAGTCCCCATCAACTAACTGATACCAACAAGAACACCCTGAGATCATCCACAAAGCAGGGCATGAAGGGCCATTGAATTTAGAGAGGTTTTTTTTTTCCATAATGTCAGTGAGGATAACAGTGATGAAGATGATGTTGTGAAGTTTCATTCTGGTCTGAAACTACATGACAAAGTTATTCTCTACGAAGCAACCGCCATGGTAAAGTATTTGCGTCAAGAACTTCCGGTTGGGAGGTCATGGGTTGGGTTCCCATCAAAGCCGTTTATCTGTGCAAGATTTCTGCCTTGAGCAGCTCCTATCCAGAGTAAAGCTTGCTGTGGGCTCAATTGCAAAGAGTGGAACCACACAGTCGAGTTTCATTCACTGATACGTCTCTGAGAATGTTGCTCAAATTTCCTGACCAACACTGCAGGTATCTTTGTCTCTCAGGCCTGATTGATGCCAGGATATCTTATATAAGTAAGCGTTGATTATAGCCTTGTCACGCAGTCTCAGACTGGAGTGGAAATTAGCAACAGCATTCATCTTCATCTCTCTCATCCCCATTCACCTGTGTGTAAACAAAAAAATCAAACCCTCTGTGGCCCTTCATGCCCTGCTGTCACGGAGACCTTCGTTTTGACGATCTCTTCACGTCTATGTCCTTGGTTTGGTTCTGTTGGGGTCACCGGTATCAGCAAACTGATGGGACTGTTGGGATTTGATAGTGCCCTCCTGAGGGAAAGCACAGCCCCGATGGGTCCACAAGTAAGCAATCATCGTCGTCAGTAGGGGCCCAGTAACCGGTATCCTCCATATGTTGTATCAGAACAGGCGCTGCTGAACACCACCGAAGTGACTAAACAGCAGTGCTGTGTGTCCTCTGGTGGGTTGCCTCTTGACAGCTTGTGATTGACTGCTCCCTGTGGGTTGCCACAGCTGGGGTTGTGGCGGTGTGGGGCAGACTGTGGCCGTGGACTGAAGGTGGTGGTGGGTAGGGGGGGGGGAGGACACTGGAAGGAATGGCGGGGGTGCAAAGCACGAGGAAAAAAAAAAAATATCCTCTACGCTTTTTCCAGCATATCCTGGCGTCTACCAGGCTGGAGAGATACGAACGCCTGAAGTGTAACTCAGTGAAGTGGAGCATGTTTCACAAGTTACCCATCCATTAATTTTTACAGATGAATCTCGACTGTAATGTCCCAGTCTTCCCATGTTAACCCCGGCACATATCAAAATGCTGCTGGCGGTGGTGAAAAATCCCACATATGCTTCTGAAGTGACTCGAACCCATAAGCAGCCAGCCAACAACCCGTGACATTATCCACTGCACCAAGGCAGGTAACGAATTGAAATATTGTGTTTTTGTTCTGGGAGTAAATCATAAAGAAAAATCCTTCCATGTCTTTCAAGGTGAATTTCCACATTCCGGAGGAGGACCTGGAGCGGGAGAGGGACCAGGTCTTCAAGCCCATGTGTGGAACCCACGCCACGGAGGAACTCATCTTCTTCTGCCTGCAGTGTGACCGGGCCATCTGCTGGCGCTGCAAGCTGACCAAGCACGATCATCATCCCACGGAGGACCTGGCTGACGCTGCCAAGCGTTGCAAGAAGCTGCTGAGGACGGCCAGAAGGAGGCTGCAGAAAAGTGTTCACAAGCTGACCAAGGCCTCACAGCTTTCCCGGGACACCACAAGGCAGCCAGAGAGAAGGCTGAGTTACTCAAGGCGCAGGTATTTGTTTGCTGGTGATGGTGGTTGTGGTGCCAGTTAGGATTGTGAGAGGTGGTGATGGTGATGATGGTGATGGTGGTGATGATGCTGATGAGGGTTGTGAGTGGTGATGGTGGTGGTGGTGATGGTGATGGCGTTGATGGTGCTGGTGATAGTGGTGATGAGGGTTGTGAGGGATGGTGACGGTGGTGATGGTGATGGTGGTGAGGGTGAGGGTTTGTGAAGGGTGGTGATTATGATAATGGGTGACGGTGGTGATGGTGCTGTGATGGTTGTGAGGGGTGGTGATGGTGTAATGGTGGTTATGGTGCTGGTGAGGGTTGTCAGGGGCAGTGATGGTGGTGATGGTAATGGTGGTGACGGTGATGTGGTGATGGTTGTGAGGGGTGGTGATGGTAATGGTGGTGATGGTGCTGGTGAGGGTTGTCAGGGGCAGTGATGGTAGTGATGGTAATGGTGGTGGTGACGGTGATGTGGTGATGGTGTGTGGGGGTGGTGATGGTAATGGTGGTGATGGTGCTGGTGAGGGTTGTGAGGGGTGGTGATGGTAATGGTGGTGATGGTGCTGGTGGGTTGTCAGGGGCAGTGATGGTGGTGATGGTAATGGTGGTGATGGTGATGTGGTGATGGTTGTGAGGGGTGATGATGGTGCTGGTGAGGTTGTAAGGGGTGGTGAGGGCCATGGCAGTGTTTACATATTTTGATCCTTCAGATGACCTCCACAGTCAGCGACCTTTAAACAAAGTGAACCGACCTGGCATCACCCCATCTTCTTGTCATCAGCATCATCCCCCATCTCCATCATCCTCGTGAACTTGTTAATATCCGCATACATGCACTGCCTAACATCAAACGCATATATATGATCTTTGTCCATGTATAGAAGGTATTTGGAGATAGAATGAAATTCCCTAACTTAAACGCCAGTGATAATAATATATTAGATATATGATACCGCTAAACTGAAAAACCCTTCAATCGTTTCTTAATATGATATTTCTAAACTATACAGTCTGCGAAAAATATGTTAGTGTGATGTTACCAGTCTTCTAAAAGCCTCCAATTATGTGTTAGGTGATATGATGATTCTAAATCAAACAACTTGCAATGACATGATGAACAGTATTACATTACTGATTTAAGTGTGTGCAATGACATGTAGGACAATCCATTTCACTCGTACTAAAACGCCCGTATTAATATAGTTCCAAAGATTTATTTTGTCCTCAGATTCACACTGTCATAATTGGTTAATTTCAGTCAGTCTTACTACCACCACTTCATAAATGTTGAAGCGTGTAAGAAGAAATCAAAATACATTTCTGAAGTCATCATTCACTTTATAATGTAAGCCTTCAGGCATGATGCTTTTCGATGAGTAGTACTTAGCTCATTTATTTCAAACCTGATCAATACAATGGTGAGAGACAATCGGTCAATTAAAAAAACTCTACAGTTAGCAACTAAGCTATGTTAAATACGCCATTAAGGTTAAGGCTTGCCATCCGAAGATGCTGCACACACACACGCACACACACACGCACGCACGCACGCACGCACACACGCGCACACACACACACACACACACACACACACACACACACACACACACACCTCTACGAACACATAGGCATAAAATATGCACTTACTGTATATAAGCATGCACGCGCTTGTTTGCACTGTGTGCGTACACAACCACTCACACGGAAACAATTGTGTCGAATTTCCTTCTGATTTTTTCTGATTTCCCTGACCAGTATCCTATCTTTCTCTGCATCGTCTCTGTCCCTTCCTTGGTTTCTCCTCTTTCCTTCGTTCTTTTTCTCCGGTGTCACTTTATTCATTCTGACATTTCTCTCCAATTCTTCCTCTCCAATCCTTTTGTTCATTCTCATCTTCTCTGTTCCTCACAGATCAACAAGAAGTACGACTCCATCGTGACCATGGTGACCAAACAACGTGACCAGGCATTACGTGAGCTAGACGCCCTGACGAGCTCCATTGACGACGACCTCAGCACCCACATCAGCACCGCCCAGCGACACCTGGATTCCCTCATTCAGCTGCAGCAGCAGATCTCCCACGCCATCGACAGCGACAACGATGCCGAGGTAGTGGTGGTGGAGAGGGAGGTGAGAGAAGGGGAGGGAAGTGTGGAGGAGGTGGAGAAGATGGAGAGTTGTCTGTCCAGCAGTACACAGAGGCCGAGTCTTCAACGGGATGGTACACCGGTTCTGAGGGAGCAGGATGTGGCCCGGTTGTTTGGCAGCCCTGTCCGCCTGCAGCTGCCCAGCGTGGCCCCGAAAGAGACCGCCACTCCCTGGTGCAAGTATGACGGAGTTCATGGCTGTCAAGAGGTCACAGCTCTTCAACGCCTTTCCCATAATTCCATGATTATTACGTATGGAAGCAGAGCACCTACCAATGATCATGAAGTGGAAATCACAGTGAACCTCCTCACACGCAAGTTACAAGAACCTTCGAAGAGAAAAGGGTTGAATAACAATGCATGTCAGATTCTTCATGCAAAGAATGACAGTTTTGCCAAAGTTTCTCTGGAAAATCACCCACCCAAAGCAGCTGTGAGAAATTTGATCGGATATTTAACAGAATTTCACCTTGAAGATGCCTCAACACCAGTCGCCATTGATGTCACTCTGGACAGGAAAATACCTAATTGTTCTGAGCGAAGACACCCTCTCCGTCACCCCCCCGGGATGAAGGCACCACCATGAAGTCACCTTCCCTCGCCGCTGTCCACGCACGGACCAAGACACGCATGGTGCAGATGTACGTCCTTGAGCAGAGCAATGCAGTGAGTCGCTATACACCGCCGCAAACAACCTTTCTTCCCCACAGATGTCTGCTGCTATGATGAGGATCTCCTGCTGATCTCAGACCTGGCTACTGACAGCATTCACGTGGTGTCTCTGACTAACAACCAGCTCCAGTTTCTCCGTTACCTGGCCAATGGGATCCTCACATTGTCCGCCCCACTGCTTTGTCTTCCTTCCGCAGGTCAGTCTTCATTGGTTGTGAGGACGGCTGGGTTGTACGGGCAGACCCCCTTTTTGATGATGAACATGACGAAAGTGAAGAAGAAGAGATGGAGGAAGACGAGGGAGAGGAGAAGGAAGAGGAGGAAAGCACTGACGGGGGCAGTCGTCTGCTTCAGGTGGAGAACTGCAGTGCATCAACCGTCGGTGTGGATTTCTTCGACTTGTAGCGGGTTTAACTGGACAAAGCCAGATCTGGAAAGCTCTTAGCAGGAACGTACTGGACATTAACTGACAAAACTATCCCTGGGGATCTGATCACACGCAGGCACGCACACTCACACACACACACACACACACACACACACACACACACACACACACACACACACACAAACACACACACACACACACACGCACGCACGCACGCACGCACGCACGCACGCACGCATGCACACACGCGCGCGCCCGCACATATGCACACACGCTTGCATACACACATGCATGCGCGCATACACACATACTCTCTCTCTCTCTCTCTTTCTCTCTCTCTCTCTCTCTCTCTCTCTCACACACACACACACACACACACACACACACACACACACACACATATATATATATATATGCATGGTCCTGATCTGTCTGTCTAGCTTTCTCTCTCTCTCTCTCTCTCTCTCTCTCTCTCTCTCTCTCTCTCTCTCTCTCTCTCTCTCTCTCTCTCTCTCTCTCTCTCTCTCATACGCACATGACCAAACGCACGCGTGTATACATGCCTTTACAGAGGAGGAGAGTAATGGAAACAGATGAGAGCTATCAAGAAACAAAGGCTGGATCTATGGATCGCAGTAAACTAGAATATTTTTTGCAACTGCATTTAAAACAGAAAACGTGTCACATGTACAATAAAATCTGTGAAGACTGACACTAAAAATACACACATGGTCATCTTAAAAAAAAGACTTTTGTGAAACCTGTTGTTCAAACACAAACTGGGTTGCAGTAAACAAGAAGAAGAACTGTGGACACTATCATGAAAACACACAGGGTCACATAAACAATATGCACATTGGATAGCAGTAAACATGTGTGAACATTGTCATAAAAACGAACTGGGTCACATAAACAATACACACACTGGGTAGCCGTAAACGACATCTGTGGACCTTGTAACTGAAACACACTCTGGGTCATAGTAACTAACAACACATCTGAGCACCGTGTGAGCCTTCAAGTACATGCACAGGGTCACGTAAACAACAACACAGGGTAACCACCACCTGGAGTGTTAACCACCAGTAAACATACACTGAGTAACGTAACCACCACCTGGAAAATTGTGTTAACCACCAGTAAACATACATTGAGTAACGTAACCACCACCTGGAAAATTGTGTTAGTAAACAATAAACATACACTGAGTGACGGTAAACACCACTTGGAAAAATGTGTTAACCACCAACAAACATACACCTGGTAACGTCTTGAAAACATACACAGTATAAAGATAAAGACCACTCGGAAAAGATATGAAACCCAATGCAAAAAGCAGAAAAAAAACAAACAAACAAACAAACAAACAAACAAAACAAAACAATACAAAACAAAACAAAAAACAAAACAAAACAAAACAAAACAAAACAAAACAAAACAAAACAAAACAAAAAAACCCAACAACAAAATGCACTGAGTAACGGTATATACCTTGAAAAAATGTGTGAACTGTCAATAAAAACACATAGAACACATGCTGGTTTAATCATAGCAGGTGTATATGATATCCACCTGTACTGGCAAATATGTGTTGGACACGGCTCTCTTCTTTCGGAGGTTCGTTCTATCTTTTACTTTTTGTTGCATCATGCCTTCTCTTTCTTTTTCTGTCTTACTTCACGTTTCTAGCTTTATGTTTTCCAGAAACCCATACAGCTTTTTTTTTTCTTTTATTTCTCTCTATAAACTGATTCAAGTGTGCATTTTTGGACATACTTTTGGATTCTACTGCTACGCCAAAAACTGATCTTCCCTTCGGGGATTTCATTTTATCTATTTGTTTTTATGGCTTTTGTGTATGTAATATTTCCAACCATGTGATGGTGATGAGGATTGAGTTTTGGGTGTTTTGTGAAAAAATCACAGAATAGTTTGCTCGCGCACTATAGTGTGAATACATGGAGCTTAGGAATACATACGCTATGCCTTATTTTCTTTTCCGTAAAAAATTTCACAGTTTGTGGTTTTGAGTCTGAATTAATACGGTAGCTTGTGTGCATTTCTTTATGATGGGTGGGTGGGAAGTCTTCACTCGTGATATAGCCTTGTACTATTGGCAGGACTAATAACTAGAAACGGTACAAGAAACCCGTATTTGGTTTGGTGTTAAGATCTTAATACCTATTGATTTACTAGGCTGACTTGATGTTGCTCAAATGGATCGTTTTACAGGACTGTATATGAGAATGTTTTGATTAACAGAATCTTCAACATGTGCACATTTTACATTTCTCTGGATATAACCGAGCCTAATTTTTCATGTTATGTTTTGAGTCATTTTAATTTCTGTTCACGTTCTGGCTTTGGCACTTTACGTTTAAGACAACGCTCTGTCTAGTTAAGACAGATTCTGTTTAAGTTAGCCAGTGTGTTCAAGTTATGCCTTTGCAACACTCGGATATGCAAAAGAAAAAAAGTAAAATTTGTTTCACATTTCATTTGCATATCTATATACCCCAGAATAATATTCCTGTATGCTGTGTTGTCTGTGCACAAAACTTCCAAGTTTACATAAACTCACAACATTTAAGATGAATAGGGAAAATATCGTAAACTACTAGACGGTGAATATGTCATATGCAGAAGTATGCAGCGTGTAGCAATAAACATAATTAATGCATTGTGGTTTTTGGTATAGTTTGTCCTTTTTATATGCAAACCAGACGTGCTATTTATGTACTCTTATGTAATATTGAACTGGATGATATTGCTTTATTATAGAAGTCGATGGCTTTTTTTTTTAAAAGTTTATGTCTCTTTGCATCCCATATTCGAATAGTTTGGTCTGTTGAGCAATGAAAGACGACTGAAAGTGATGTTTACAATGATGCCCATAGCATACTTTGTATCTCTCCTCCAGCGTCAACACAGCTCCAGACAACAAGAAGAACGAGTAACCATCAGCTGTTCAACGTTGTTGCGCCACGATGAGTTCTGAATGTCGTCAATAGTTGTGTATTCTTTCGCTCAGCTCCAAGGAAAGCGCATGTCTGTCAACGACGTCTCTTTTCTTAGTTCAGTGGCAACGTTATGTCTGAACGCAGCCGAACTGCACGCAGTTGAAAAGTCTCACGAGCAAAACTGGATCCGTGAAATAAACACAAACGTGCTGATTTTATTCAGCAGATCTGAAAGATACATATATATCTTGTGCCATATTCTGTATCGTTAATCTTCAACGATACTATGTATTTCTGGGAGTCATGGACACAGTATTCATGTAACAGCTGATGTAATGTTGTCCGTACAAACTGTGTTTGAATCTGATAGCACGCGTATACTAACTAATTCCCTTATATGATACCGTGGGTGTTTAAATTAATTCAAGCGATCGAAAAATATGTACCTTCCTTATATCTATAAATGATATAAAAGAAAACATATGTAAAAGCAGAGGGAATAAATATTTCAATAGGATAAATTCAATCTGATTAAACTTTCACTAAATTGAGACGATGCCAGTACATTCTAAAGAGTACGCTTAACATTCGGCATGTACACAGAAAAGTTTAAGGAAAGGTTAGGGTGTAAATAAGTGCTTACAATCGAACGAATATAACATATTATACTCATTCGAGAAATTACCTACTTTTGAATTAAAAATATATTGTTTTAAGTAATTTTGGAATGTCCATGACCATTAATGGATTGAAGTCGAGCAAGCGGAAATATTAGTCTAAGTACGTATTCAGAATCCAAACATTCAGTGCAGATTCACAGGAGTTTGGATTTAAAATGAGTGGTTTCTGGAGATGAACATTGATTAGGGAATCCTGTATTGTGGGTTATACAGGTACAGACGTACTAACCGTTGACACACGCTTTAGATCAAAGAGTCCTTAGTGCTCGTGTGCTTTTAACAGAACTCACTATGGACCTGGGAATGCATGGGGCGTTGCATGTGATGTCACTGCTCACTCTACATCTCCTCAAAAGTTTTCTCCCTTTAGTACTTTCCGTTTTGTTTCGAGTACGTCATAATAAGGTGCGTGTGGGGGGAAGTGGTCGTGGTGTTCGAACAAGGTCCAACCACACAAATGGCCTGTCAGAACAGCCCTACCGGATCAAGAGTCTGTCATCTGTGTGCTGTCACGACACCAACCGCCACCTTCATTCCTTCAAAGAGAAAAAACAGAAAGTTAAAACTACAGAGAAGCGTTTCATACTGGCGAGGTGGCGAGAGTCTTCGTTTGCTGGGCGAGTGTTGGCGTTTTATTAGCGGTGAGCAAGCAAGGCGAGGAAAAGGGGAGAGTTCGCCAGAATGTCTTGCGGTTCTCTGACATCCAAGAGAAATTGCCGACTGTTTTGACGTCCTATGATTGGTGCAGGAAAAAGGAGTAATGATCCTTGATTGATGCACAGAACGATCAGAACGCTGGCCCGTCAACAGCAAGAACAGCTCTAAAAAGCAAGTAGCCACATTGTTACCCTGAATGTTCATTTTTCCGCCTGTTTTTCTTACTCCCCTTACCTCTCACAATTCTCGACGCAAGGATGGGCTGATATATAAAATGATCTGCTTATGCAAATATTACCCAGCTGGAAATGCTTTTAATCATGCCAGGTATATTGTAGAACCTAAAATTATTATTGTGCCGTGCCTCTCTCTCTCTCTCTCTCTCTCTCTCTCTCTCTCTCTTTTTGTTGTTGTTTTTTATTTGTACTCCCATTTCTTATAGAACAGGGAGTACTCTAGAATAGGAACGGAGAAATGCTGTCTCTGTGTGTGTTGAGTGTGTGCGTGTGTGTCTGTCGGTCCGTCCATGGTCAAAATGTGTTCCACTCCAGACAAAACTACTGGGCCAATCTTTCTGAAAATTGGTAGGTTGGTTCATTATGGGTCACGGATGATGCCCAATATATTATTTCACCGTTATGGCTGTTACTAATGGCCATAACAGCCAACAACGGTTTTCGTTCTTTATGGAATATCTCAGAAAGTACTTGGCCGATCTTTCTGAAAAATTGTAGGCATGTTCATTATGGGCCACGGATGATGCCCGATGTTTTATTTTACCGTTGTATCCATAACTAATGGCCATAACGGCCCATAACGGTTTTCTTTTTATGGAATATCTCAGAAAGTATTTGGCAGATCTTTCTGAAAATTTGTAGGTATGTTCATTATGCGTCACGGATCATTCCCAATGTGTTATTTTACCGTTGTAGCCGTTATTAACGGCTATAATGGCCCATAACAGTTTTCTTTTTGTGGAAAATCTCAGAAAGTACTAGGCCGATATGTCTGAAAATTTGTAGGTATGTTTATTATGGGTCACGGATGATGCCCGATGTGTTGTTTTACCGTTATATAGCCGTTACTAACGCCCATAACGGCCCATAACGGTTCTCCTTCTTTATGGAATATCTCAGAAAGTACATGGCTGATCTTTCTGAAAATTTGTATGCGTGTTCATTATGGTTCACAGATGATGCCCTGTGTGTTATTTAACCGTTATAGTCGCTACTAAAGGCTATAACGGCATGTAAAGGTTTTTCTTCTTGATAGAATATCTCTGAAAGCACTTGGCCGATCTTTCTGGAAATTTGTAGGTATATTCATTATGGGTCACGAATGATGCCCGATGTGTTATTTTTAACCGTTATAGCTGTGTTACTAACGGTTGTAACGGCCCATAACGTTTTTTCTTTATGGAATATCTTAGAAAGTACTGGGCCGATCTTTCTGAAAATTTGATGGTATGTTCATTAAGAGTCACGGATCATGCCCGATGCTTAAGTTTACCTTTATAGCGGTTACTAACGGCTATAACGGTCCATAACGGTTTTTTCTTTTGTATGGAATATCTCAGAAAGTACTTTGCCGATCTTTGTGAAAATTTATAGTGTGTTCATTATGGGTCACGGATCATGCCTAATGTTTTATTTTACCGTTATAGCCGTTATTAATGGCTATAACAGTTTTTCTCCTTAATGGAAAAACCTCAGAAGGTATTTTGCCGATCTTTCTGAAAATGTTTAGGTATGTTCATTATGGGCCACAGATGATGGCCGATGTTTACCGTTATAGCCGTTACTAACGTTACAAACGGCTATAAACGGCCCGAAACGGTTTTTCCTCTTTATGAAATATCTCACGCGTATTCAAGATAAACTGGGAGTACGTTTATATGCTTTGTATCTTGTTTAATTATTTGTTGGAGTTTTCTTTCCCTTAGAGATGCATACAAACACGTGTGGTATAGATATATAAAATGCCAGACTGTATAACTGCTGTGAAGTTATTGTTCAGTTGAGTCTGTCACTGGTTTTTGTCACTGCTTTCTGTCATTTTTTGTCTACATGTATGGAAAAGGAAGGATAAAACGTTTTGATAAATTCTAGCTGGAAATTCTTTTAATCATGACAGATATATTGCAGGACTTAAAATTATTATTATGCCGCCCCTCTTTTTAGTTCTTATTATTTGTGTGGGTTTCTGTCTTAGAGATGCATACAAATGTGTGTTGTACAAATATATAACATGCCAGACTATGTAATGGCTGTGAAGTTGTTGTTCAGTTGAGTTGCTTTACTATGTCTGTCACTAGTTTTTGCTGCTTTTTAGTTTGCATTCATGTAAAAGAAAGGATGCATCGCTCTGAAAAATTCTAGCTGGAAATTCTTTTAATCAAGACAGGCATATTATAGGACTTAAGATTATTATTGTACCGATGCTATTTTTGTTTTAATTGTTTGTGTAGAGTTTCTCTTCACTTAGTGATATATACAAATGCCTGTCGTATAAATATATAACATGCCAGACTATTATTCTTGCCGTGTAGTTGTTATTCAGTTGAGTTGCTTTGCTATGTCTATCACTGGCTTTTGTCACTGTTTTTAATGGATCGGTTTCCTGGCCTCAGACGATCTTTACCCTAATTGAACCCGGTTTTGTGGCTTTCAAGTTATGTTGTCACAATCAAACATGCAAACACGCGAACAGATAGACCAGTAGGCCGAGGAGGGGGTGAGGGGGGGGGGGGGGGGGGGGGAGGTACTGCCTGCCTTTTTGAAGAGGTGCGTTATAATGACTCCTGTGTGTAGCTTCTGTGGCAGGTGACTTGCCCTATTGTTAGACCGTCAGATGCTTGGGTTTGGGTATGATTTATACACATTTTGGTGGGGGTTTTAGTTGTTGTTGTTGTTGTTGTTGTTTAGACATAGAGACAAAAAAATATACTTGTTTGTCAATGGTCGGTCACGGGAATTTTTTGTGTGTATTCAGTCTTGGTGCTAAAAAAAAAAAAGCTGACTTTTCATGTCTATGTTGACTTTTGATCATAGGGAAATAAAAATAAAATCTAATATGTTGACTTTTTTGTCACTTGAATATATCTATCGATCTGTCCATCTGTCTGTATCTGTCTGTCTAAATTTCTATTCATTATCTGTCTGTCTGCCTGCGTGGTCGCCTTTTAATTCATCCATTCAGCAATCTCTCCATACATCCATCATCCATCCATCCATCAATGTATCTATCTGTCTTCCTGCCTCCCCGCCCTTCTCTCCTTGTTCCTGCCTACTCAAACTTTTGTGGAGGTACTCAGGTGGTGTTCAATGGTGCCTGTTCTGATCCAGCATACGCAGGACGCCACCTCACTAAGTCCCCCACAGACAACACTTGTTGCCTGGGTGAACTCTTCCTCCGGAGGGTGTCACCACGTCCGTCCAGCGAAAGTCCCCATCAATTTGCAGTCACCGGTGCCACCCCAACAGAATCAGATTAAGCTCATAGACTGGGAAAGAGAATCGAAACTGAGGTCACCATGGGAGCAGGGCATAGAGGGCCACCAAATTTGATATTTTTTTTCTTAATGCTGATCGATTAGGATGATGATGAAGATCATATAACAGATTTCCAACCTGATCTTAGACTGCATAACAAGGCTGTACTCTACGCTTACATCCATAATATATCCCGGTAACAACCAGCCCCGAGAGACACAGACACCTGCAGTGCTGGGCAGGGAATTTGAACAACACTGCGAATGGTTGGTGTTGAATTTGGGCGTACGTAGGTATGTATAATGCAATTAGGCCTAGATAAAATAAATAATATTTAAAAAAAAAAACAAACAAAAAAACAACCCCCCCCCCAAAAAAAAAAAAAAAAAAAAAAAAAAAAAACCTCCACATAACTGAATTCAAAAAACTCAAAAGAAACACTAAATAAGCAACTACCACCAAGATGGGGAAAATAACATAGACGTTAAAGTAACTGTCCAATTGGGCTCTTAATCAGTCCTTGAACAACTCCAAAATGTTTGATTCGTTGGAGATGACGTCTTCAAAGGCTGATATCGACGGTTCAGTGTTCAATAACCAAGCAGTAAGTAGGGTTTCATTCTATCGCACAAAAAAAGTAGATGGAACGGAGTGATTTGCTGGCCACAAATACAAGTCACGTGTTTACAGAATTTGGTTTTAAAGGCATCAAGCCTCAATCTAAATATCAAACTTTTTAAAATCCGCTCTTGGTAGAGATTCTTGATACCTGTTTTATTGTCTGATATCTTGTTAAATAATATCCTCTTTTTGTTTCTGGTGCCTTTTCGTTATTTGAAATAGAGTTCCAGGATACGTCTTTTAAAAGACTATAACTCTCATGTAAGGATAAAGGAATGCATACCTTTGTTAAATCAGTCTCAGTGATAGCAGCTTTTTTGGCTAATTGGTCTACCCTTTCATTCGCAGATAATCCACAGTGTGATGGAACCCAACAAAAATCGACGTAGGAACACACGTAAATGCAAAAAATGAATTAAGTGGTAGACTTCTAATATGAGTTCTGCTCTCACACTTGTATTTGAAAATTTTAGAGCTTGCAGGACTGATTTTGAATCAACGCAAAGTAGTATTTGAAATGCAGGAAACTGAAAATCAAGAAGAAAGTTTAATGCCATAATAATGGCAACAAGTTCCGCAGTAAATATGGAAATATTCTTACCTAGGTGGTAAACTTTCTCTATTTTTAAGGATGGAATTATGAATGCTGAACCAGACAAATGATTGTCTAGTACAGAACCATCTGTATAAATTTTAAGATGATTTATATAAGTTTCATTTATATGTGACTTAACATACGTTGGCAGCAAGGGTCCATCACTTTTTAAAACTTGTATGGTCTATGTCATATTTGCTCTACTAAGTTCCCATTCCGGGATAGTGCTAAAAGACACCCGAGGAGCTACGTTTTCAGGTGCAGTGCCTGCTTTTGTAAATAAGTCAGATGTGTATGAGGCTATCGATTTTAGAGAATCGATTTTTTTGTGCCCGTTTAGGAAAAAATTTATTTCTGATTTTAATTCAGTTTCACTGGTATTAAGATTTTGTAGTGTATGACTTCTTAAAATATATTTTGCACATGCAAGTTTCATATTTTCTTCAAAAGGGCATATTCCGATCTCCATATAAGTTCTTAAAGTTGATGCATGAACCGGGACGCCAAGAGCTATCTTGTAAGCTTTACTATCAATACTCTGCAACTTTTTAATTAAACATTTTGGGGCTGAAAAAAATGTCTCCTGGGCATAGGATAATTTTGATCGTACAAGCGCAGTAGCTAAATGTGTTAATACTTTACTGTCTTTACCCCATGACTGTTGACTCACCATTTTCAAAAAATTTAAAGTTTTCTTAGCTTTTGTTAGAATAGTTTGTATGTGATAATTCCAGCTCAATTTAGAAGTTAAATTTACTCCTAAAAATTTTACGACTTTTTTTTTTTATATTCAAGGCACAATCCATCTATTTGAAATGAAGGCAGAGGATTAGGATCATAACCAGTATTGAACAGAACCATATGCGATTTTTCAGCTGAAAGGGCCAATCCATTTTCAGTCATGTACCTACTAATTTTATCTAGTTCATTTTGATATATCTTTTTGATATAGTTGATTGATCTAACTGGTGGTGTGTGACGTTTTAAAGTAACTTTCATCCATATACAGATATCATCCGCATATTGCACTAGTTCAACATTTTTTGATAATGATTTAGGAAGATCATGGATCAAAATATTAAACAGGATAGGAGCTATCACAGCTCCTTGCGGGATTCCCATCTGGATATGTCTTCATCATAGAATATACATTTCCTACCTTCGTCTGTATTGTTCTATCACTTAAAAAGGTTTTTAAGTAATTGTACATACACCCCGAGAGACCTATTAACTTCAATTTGTTCAGAAGTTTTGAGTGCCAGACTTGGTCATATGCCTTTCTAATATAAAAAAAACGTGGCAAGTACATTTTTCCTACGTGCGAATTGATGTTTTACCTGTGTTTTAATTTTAACAAGATGGTCAACTGTAGATCTACCCTTTCTAAAGCCAGCCTGTTGTATTGGTATTATACCATTTTTTTCACAATAATGTTCAAGTCTTTTTAGAATAATCTTTTCCATAAGTTTTCCCACGTGTGAAGTGAGAGCAATTGGCCTGTAGTTGTTCTTGTCTGATTTTGACTTGCCCTCTTTAGGGATAGGGGTTACAATCGATTTTTTCCACAAAGATGGTTGAAGCCCTTCAGACCAACATTTCTGAAAAAAAAATAAGTTCAGAAACATTGTGAAATTAACTGGCAAATGCTTTATCATTTCATTGGAAATCGCATCTGGTCCCACTGATTTTCTTTTCGAACCAATAGAGAAAATTGCATCCTTTACTTTGAAAATGTAAGGGGAGCGTTTGTGTAGTGACTGTTAATGGGACTTTTTTCATGCGTTTCCTTATCCTCCATTTTCTCTCTGAATATCTTTTTTTTTTCTGTCAGGCCCTCCCTGTTGCTATTTTTTGCAAAAATATTTGCAAATGCTTCAGCCTTTTCAAATTTTGATGGAAACTCATTATTTTCTAATGTTATGGGATATTCAGGAAGACTGATTCCATTTTTTTATGTCTTTCAAATTTTTTCCATGTTTTCTGAAGATCTTTGTGGTCATGTACTTCACTTTCACAGAAATTTGACCAATATTGCTCCTTGACCTTTTCGATTACTCTGTTACTATGATTTTTTGCTCTGTTCTTTTCAGCAATTTTGTCAGGATCTTTCTTATCTTTAAAATATATCTTATAGGCCTGCATTTTTTTCTCTTGCTTCTTCACAAGTAGCATTCCACCATACATTGCCTGCATATTTGTTTGATGCGTCAGTATTGCACCTTGGTATTGATAGATCAGCTGCATGTAAAACAATATCAACAAAATTCGCGTAGCTTGCGTCAATGTTATCAGACAATATCTCTTCACAATTGTAAGTAGAGAGTATGTTTTCAAAATTTCCCAAACAGCTTTATTATAATTATATTTTGGGATCTTATCTTTATCGCAGTTTTGAACAGATTGTTTACCCTTAATGGTAATAATTATTGGCAAATGATCTACCAAGAGGATCTTTGAAGGTAGACCACTCACAGCTTGGAGCTATAGCAGGAGATATAAGTGTTAAATCAATTGCTGTTGCTCGATGGTGTGAAATATCAGGTATTCTTGTTACACTGCCATCATTTAACAGACTCAGTGAAGAGTCTACTATATTTCCAAAAAAACGATTGTGTGTTACTCTTTCGCATTCATTATCCCAAAACGGGGCATGTGAGTTAAAATCACCTGCTATTAACCATTTTTCATGCTGGTTCGGTATAGCGCGAAGCCATTCTGTGTTTTCATTGTCAGGACCTTTTGGCAAATAAAGGGAAACAACGTTTAATGTAAGTACTTCGTTGAGCTTCAGTTTTGCTGCACATGCATTAATGGTTTTAATATTCTTTGAAATGGGTGGCTCTATTTCAAAATATTCAACCTTTTCTTGGATATATAGTGCAGTAGTAACCCTCCCTGTTTCGTTGTTAGTTTGGAATATTGGAGGGTAATAGAAGTTTCGTAATTTTGGAATTTTTTGTTCAGTTACATTTAAAGACTGTAATGTTAACACTTGATACGTATGATCTGAGAGATGTTGAATCAGTTCGTGAATATTTGTTGATATTGATCTGCAGTTCCATTGCAATATTTTCAAATTCGAATGTTTCGTCATGCTGTCTGAAGAATGAAAAAATGTATTGTCCTAAATAGAAAAAAAAAAAAAAAAACTTTTTATAATATTTAAAACAGTAAATAACGAAGATAACAAACTGTGTCAATTAGCTAACTAATATAATGGTATTCGCAGTAATAAAGAATTGATTTATGGGATTGATGTTCTTATGATAATGAGGTTAATTACAAAGTGATGAGATTACAAGATGGCACCTTGTTCAAAACAAAACTAACAGTCAG
The DNA here is from genome assembly GCA_016801955.1 of Conus betulinus. Classification (NCBI taxonomy): domain Eukaryota; kingdom Metazoa; phylum Mollusca; class Gastropoda; order Neogastropoda; family Conidae; genus Conus; species Conus betulinus. Next base: position 29,358 of record JADBJO010015620.1, read on the forward strand.
AAGGTGCTGGTATTTTGCAAAAATTATTCCACCCTCTCTCAGAGAGAAATCCCCAGAAAATGGATCAACAATCACTCAACACAGCAAATCTGTTCATCCATGAATTGGGAGCGTACAACAGGTCGTCGTAGTACACAGGGAACGGTCTGGGGGGGGTGGTGCTGGAACCTGGCTGCTTTCTTGGGCTTCCTCCAGAACAGTCTCTCACATGGCGCCCGATGTTAGCTGCCATCTTACTGGTTCCGAGGAAGGTGGGATGAAGACCATCCTGAAGATGTCGCGGGCTGGTTGTTAGATTGGAATGCCCCACGAAAGTGATGTTGTTGAAATCAGCTAGCTGTTGCATGACAAGAGCATTGAACAGTTCTGCTTTGATGTTCAGATCTTTGTTTCTGATAGGGCACACTTTGCTGACCACTACTTTAAGATCAGGATGACTCTTAACAATTGTTTTGATGTTTACAACAAAGTCTCTACAGCAGTCTTCAGGAGAACTTCTTTTTCAGGTCATTTATTGCTGTGTGGATGACTAGAGCGTCATATTTCATAGGTTTTGTAGAATCACTTTCAGCCTTGAACATTCTTGAAAGCTCCTCTGCTATATACGCCTTTTTGGATGTTGCTCTGAAGCAGTACGAATTTCCCAACCTCTTGCTATCGATTTTGTTGGCTATGGAATCGTGTAGAAAACAACACCCGTGGCAGATCTGATTTTACGCTCTTTTTGGAAGGTTTTTTGTTCTTTGAAATTTCCCCATGACGTAAGTGGTTGGTCTTTGCTTTTGCGTCATCACTTCTTTTTTTCTTCAGTCTTCTTTCTATGTCCATCGCATTTCTTTCCTTCTTTCTGTTGATTTTGTTTTGCTGCTGTTTTATGTGGGTGGTTTGAAGGTGAGGGCTGTTTAGGGGACGATAACAATGTGTCCCAGCCTGGCAGCTTCGGCATAAGACGCGCGTTTCTCGGTTTCAGTCTGCGTTTGCGCGTTCCGTAACAACACTTTTTTTCTTCTAAATTAAAGTAGTCTTTTTTATCAGTTCGGTTTGCAGCCGAATTGTGTCTTCTAGCTTTGATACTTTTTCATTCATTATCGATACGGTTCGTTCAAGGAACATAATTCTACTTACGGCTTGTTCTTTTTCTTCTTTTTTGCCATCGCCGATTGACTCTGTTTCCACTATTTTCTCGGGCCTGTCCAAACGGTCGTTGCCGACTGGAAAAAAAAACTTTTCCGTATAGAGGAAGACCTCGTCCTTGTGGGCTGGTTGTTGGGTTTTTCTCATCAGAGTGTTCTTTAGCCGTCTTGAGAGAGAGAGAGAGAGAGAGAGTATGTATGTGTATGATGTCTAGCACACCCATATGCTCGCCGGCGCGCTTACGAACGCGCGCGCGCATACACACACACACACACACACACACACACACACACACACACACACACGTACACACACACACACACACACACACACACACACACACACACACACACACACACACACACGCATACACACACACACACACACACACACACACACACACACACACACACACACACACACACACACACACTTTAAACAAAGGTATATTTGAGGAACTGTTCGCAAAACTGTTTTTTTTTATTGTGTTCCACCTGATATCAACAGCGTATTTTTTTTTTTTTTCTGATAATGCTAATAAGATTAGTCTGCGTTTGAGATATCGAAGCATTTTGTTGCATGATTTATCATCCAAACGAATCAAGGATTACATTTAAATAAAAGGATTAGTTCTAACGTGAGTGCAAGAAACATTGGTATTGATACCGAAACATTTCAGAAGAATTGCCAGTGGAAATAGTATGATGCTATGGCACTGTTACATGATTCTTGATTTTGTGCATAAACACTGCTTTATGTAAACAACAATTGCGACATAAACAACATAAATGGAGAAAACCTTGTCTGCTTTCATAAAAGACTGAGCTTGAGAAAACGTGTTTATAAATTTTGATGAGGTTTCAAACAATTTCCATCTCTTGAATCAAAACTGGACAGTGCAGAATGCTTTGTTCTGATCTCTAGAATATTTTATTACGCATTTGTTGAAAAGTATACAGAGCTGTTTGGACGAAGACTGGCGATCATTAATGAAAAAACCTTGTCATTTCTAAAAACCAACTTCGTCGAATTCTTTGCTGTGAACATCAAATCAAGCTTAACTGTTTTTAGTGTTTTGGGCGTTTTTTGTTATTTTATAATCAACAGCCACTTAAATTTTAAAGTATTCGTTGCCATATAATTCACTTCTACCGAGCTGGCGAATTTCTAAACATCATCTCAAAGAAAGCGTAAACATCGTGTTATTTGCCTTAGTTTGAAAGGATAACTTAATATCTTGAGTAAAGCCTTGGAAGAACAGTTGTTTGTGTCATACTGGTAACATTTCCGAAAAAAAAAGCAAAATCCCTGACTGTCTGTGTTGTGTTCCAGCTGTTGTTCTTATCTTTGTTGTGTTATCCACTGCTGCCAACACACAGATGTTTCAGACGTATGTCATGGGATCGACCTCATGCCCAAGGTGCATGCGTTATAGTCGACTTCAGTTTGTGTCATCTGACTGGCATCAGCGCCCAGACCCACGACAGTGCAGACGTTCGGTTTATTCCCTTAATGATTCTCACTTCTTCTTCAGCTGCCGTTTAGTCTATCCCTGTTCACCGTGGTCTTTTAAGTGTCCATACCGTTGGGTCCATTCCTGTTGTTTCTCACCGTGATCTTTCGACTGTCCACACTGTTCGGTCTGTTCCTGTTGTTTTGAACACCGAGCTTCTCCAACTGAGTGTGCTGTTAAATCATCAATCTCCTGCTGTTCGTTGTTGTTGTTCAACAGCGCTGTACAATATATCCTTCTTGTTCGCAGCAGTCACATTTGGGAGTGCTGTTATGTCCGTCTCTATTCTTTGTTCACTGTGGTCTTTCGGTTGTGAGTGCAGATCAGGATATCCCATTCTGGTGTTTGATACAGTCTCTCTGCTGCGAGTATTGATCAGTATATCCCTGTGGTTGTTCACTGTGGTCTCTTAGCCTTGAGTGCTGTTCAGTATATCCCTCTTGTTTGTTCGCTGTAGTCTAATAGCCTTGAGTGTTGTTCAGAATATCCCTCTTGTTGTTCGCTATGGTCTAACAGCCTTGAGTGTTGTTCAGAATATCCCTCTTGTTGTTCGCTATGGTCTAACAGCCTTGAGTGCTGTTCAGAATCCCTCTTGATGTTCGCTTGATCCTACAGCTGTGAGTGTTGAACGCTATATTCGTCGTGTTGTTCACTGTGATCCCATTGCATTTAGTGTTCTTCATTCTGTCCCTCTTGTTGTTCATTCGGATCCAACTGATGTGAGTTTTGTTCAGTCTATTCCTATCGTTTTTTTCCCCCGCACTGTTTCAACAACTGTGAGTGTTGTTCAGTCTATCTGTGTCGTTTTTTTTTCCTACACTGTATTAACAACTATGAGTGTTGTTCAGTCTATCTGTGTCGTTTTTCTTTTCCTACACTATTTTAACAACTGTGAGTGTCGTTCAGTCTATCCCTGTCGTTTTTTTCACCTCCACTGTTTTCAACAACTATGAGTGTTGTCCAGACTGTCTGTGTCATTTTTTTCCTGCATTGTTTCAGCAGCTGAGTGTTTGTTCAGTCTATGTTTATTCAGGTTGGTCCTATCGCTGGTGATTGCTGTTGAGTCTGTGCTTGTTGTTTGTTCATTGTGTTCCTTCAACGGCGAATTCTGTTGGCTCTCTCGCTGGCGATGTATCAGTAGTTGTCTTCATTGTGGATGTGATCCTATCGGTTTTGTTGTTGTTGTAGTCGTTGTTGTTGTTGTTGTTGTTGTTGCTGTTTTTAGTCCCTGTAACTGACGGTAATTATTGTTCACTGTCATTCCCCCCCCCCCCCTCATCATATTCGTGGTTGTTTTCCGATGTTGTTCTTGTCGTTATTATCCCTGGAATTGGGGTTGCGGTGGTTGTGGTTGTTGCGGTTTGTTGTGGCTGTTGTGGTTGTTGTGGCAATCTAGGCTGCTGTGGTTGTTGAGGTGGCTGTGGCTGCTGTGGCTGTCTTGGCTGTTGTGGTTGCTGTGGTTGTTGTGGCTGTTGTGGCTGACAGAGGCGCAGGAAGTGGGGCACACAGGCGCGGCAGGCGGCGATGGTGGCGGGTCGCGGACACAGGGTCAGATGAGGCACCGTGCAGAATGTGCCTGTCAGGGAAGAAGACAACATACGTTACCACTGTCATCACCCTGGACCTCGGTGTTATCAAACCCATCACCATCGTCGTCGTCATCGTCGTCATGATCATCATCATCATAGTCGTTGTCGTCGTCGTCGTCGTCGTCGTTGTCCTCCTCCTCCTCCTCCTCTTCCTCCTCCTCCTTCTCTCCTCCTCCTCTTCTTCCTCCTCCTCCTCCTCCTCCTCCTCATCATCATCATCGTTGTCGTCGTCGTCGTCGTCGTCATCGTCGTCATCATCGTCACCACCACCTCCACCACCACCACCACCACCACCACCACCACCACCATCATCATCATCATCATCATCATCATCATCATCATCATCATCGTTGTCGTCTTTGTCGTCTTTGTCATCATCATCATCATCATCATCATCATCATCATCACCATCATCATCACGACCACCATCCCCCATCATTGTCATCATCATCACAATTCTCATCACAGTTGTCCTTGTTGTCGTCGTCGTCGTCATCGCCCATCCTCGTATTTGTCATCTTCATCACCGTTGTCGTCGTCAGCACCGTCGATGTTATCATTATCATCAATTCCTATAATCAAAAAAGAGCATGAAGTTGTAATGTTGTGTGTGTCATGGACCACGCTGGGGACTACAGGGATCTCCTGGGTCCCCTGTCCTCCATCAGTCCTGCACAACAGGGGAGAGGCTTGGCACCTGGTCCGGCGCTTGATGTCGCCCGTACACTGAGGATTCCTTCCATCAGCCACCTTCTGCTGTGCCACAGAAGATGGTCTTTGGACTGGGAGTCATGGGGGGGGGGGGGGGGGGGGACGGGGGAATGGGTGGGAGTGGAAGCTTAGCCGTCACCAGGCAAGCTTATGGAGCCTGACAGAGACAGCTATGAGAAGAGGGTCCCCCCCCTCCCCCTTTGCTCCCACCCCCCTCGGCTAGTTATGTACTGCCTGGCTCCATTCCGGGCTACTGGGAACCCTCGCGCCCCAGGCGCTCCTCCCAGCCCTATCTCTAGAGGCTTCCTAGACGCTCAGGTCGGCCTGCACCCAGGCGTATAAGGATCTCCCCGTCTTATTTCCCCGGTCCCCTGGTGCCCTAGCTGTCCTTCTGATAAGTCTTGACCTCACTGGTGTCTCTTGTTATCCTACCTGTCCCTGTTGGTGAAGGGGTAACCTTTAAGAGTCTCCTGCTGCCCAACTGAACGCTTCTGGAGAAGAACTGATCTCAGGGGGATCTCCTTCTGCCTTCACTGCCAAGTCTGGCAAAGGCTGGACCTTGGAGGGTTTGATGTTGCCCTGATTTTCTGCTTTGGTGGAGGACTGCCCTTAGTTTAGGAGTCCTTTTATTCAGACTGCCCACTTCGGTGGAGTGCTTACATTGGGGGTCTCCTTATGCTCGAATTGTTTGCTCTG
>JADBJO010015621.1:0-43194 GCA_016801955.1 Conus betulinus
TGTGGTTTTTTTAAGCGTGATGAGATATAAATGTTTGTGTGAAAAAATAATAATAATCCTCTTTGAAATATATTTCAGGGGGCGTAGTGTCTAAACTTTCTTTTGATTGTATTTGGTCCACTGACTTAGTGTTTCAATATGACCTCTGTGGACTAGATAAAATTTTCACTGAATATTTACAGCGTGATAAGGCACTGGTCTTGAAGGACAGGTTTTATTAGACTATGTTGATAATGTATTACGCAAGATTCGGAGAGAGAAGAGAGAATCAGAGTGAGACAAGTGCAGGAGGAAACTAAAGAGAGGAGTTAAATGAGTTTTACGTCCTCATAGCAAAAGCTTTTAGGGACATGTCTTTCATTCACGGTAGTCTTTGATCCTACCTTTCCCAAATTGCCTCCCTTTAAAGTTTTCCCATCCGGTCACAAATTTTTGTGCAACCGGGATAACCGGAAGGTAATCGTCCGGAAGCCGGTTGAAAAGTTTACCTGACTGCTGTTCACCTGCGCACTGTTAAAGCCGGGTGAGCTGAACCGGTTAGGCAGTCTCTGCAGTGATTCCGGCAACGCAACTACCCAGAAGCGGAAGAGAGACTCCAATCTGTTTGGTGGCAGTCAGGTATTTATCATTCAGTGTTTATTTTATTAGCAAACCAAAACTGTATTCCCCGTTTAGGAGCAACTGAAACTTCCTCAGCGCACTGTGAAGGTTTTGTTTAGAGAACAAAAGTATTTGTTGTGTTGTGTATCCTATGACTTGATAGGGTAGCAAAACAAAATTATTTTTGGAAAACATGAATAGATGAAGCGAGTGTTAAAGGAAGTGGTCTTCAAAAAAAAAAAAAAGATTTTGTTTATTCTGTGACTTAACTAGTTATGAACTCCATAATGAAAAAAAGGTGTTTATTCTAATGTGGTTCGTGAGAAGAGGGAGAGTTTTGATGCTATGGATAATAAGCTCCCAGAGTGAGCGACAAAGAATTCATACATGCTAGTTTTGATTTTTGATGTGTGTAATGAATTGTATTCATGGTTTATTGAAGAGGGTCTAGGTGGGAATCCTTTCCCCAATTTTGAAACTAGATACTGAAAGGTTATATTGAAATCCTTTCCTGTGTAGTGCTGTGATTCCGGAAAAGGGAATGTTGTAGTCTTGAAGAAAGAATATGCTGATGTTTGTCCCAAGTTCTAGTGAAATGTGATGTGGCTAATAAATATGAATGTACTCATGATTGTAATGAATAGTAGCCATGTTCTCTGCCTTGCGTCTGTGTTGAGAGGCCGGCCTGAGTGCCGCCAACTACCCTACCTGCCAGTGCGCCCAGGACCGACTACCCACTGAACCAGTTGGGCTGGAGACGCCGCTGCTGCCAAGCCAGAGCGCCGCTCCCAAGTTTTGACCCAGCGACCTGATGGCTAGGGCGTCGCTGCGTTGTGTTTTGAGTGTGAGCCACAGCTCCTGTGTGAGACTGTCGCCTTGTCGCCGGCAGAGACGCCGGGAGTGTGGTAGTGATTTTTGAGCCACAGCTCTGTGATGTTCTAGTAGTCCCATGTCGGACTTGACTCGGTAGACCGGCGTATACATCGTCTTCATCATCTTCATCGTTTCGTCATCGTCTACATCGTCGTTGGAACCAGCAGCACTAGTAGATAGCCAGTTATATATAGATATACTTTGTGTGTACACCCTATGGTTGGCGTGCTGACTATTGATGATCTTGCATTTATCATATGTGTTTGTCTGATGGCTTGGGCAGCATAAAACAAAAAAAGTGTTGTTCTGTTGCCTGACTGTCAATGTTCGGGTGAGTGGGTGTGTGTATGTGCACTGGAAAAGTCGTGCATGCATCCATAATTTCTGTGCGAGAGTCAGTCAGACACCTGCAGACACTACCCATTCCATCCATCAAGGACTGATAAAGCCAATTTGTCCAATTGTGTCATTTTAACATCTTTAAATATGTACAAACAGGATTGTTGTGCCAAACAGGGCTTTTCTCACTAAGCGCCATTCCACATACACATGAAGAGCCACTTTAACATCTTTAATATGTACAAACAGGACTGTTGTGCCAAACAGGGCTTTTCTCACAAAGCGCCATTCCACATACACATGAAGAGCCACTTTAACATCTTTAATATGTACAAACAGGACTGTTGTGCCAAACAGGGCTTTTCTCACAAAGCGCCATTCCACATACACATGAAGAGCCACTTTAACATCTTTAATATGTACAAACAGGACTGTTGTGCCAAACAGGGCTTTTTTCTCACAAAGCGCCATTCCACATACACATGAAGAGCCACTTCATTCACACAACTCTTTTCTCACAAAATGCCATTCCACATACACACACTCTTTTCTCACAAAGCGCCATTCCACATACACACGAAGAGCCACTTCATTCACACAACTCTTTTCTCACAAAATGCAATTCCACATACACACGAAGAGCCACTTCATTCATACAGCTCTTTTCTCATAAAATGCCATTCCACATACACACGAAGAGCCACTTCATTCACACAACTCTTTTCTCACAAAGCGCCATTCCACATACACACAACTCTTTCTCACAAAAGTGCCATTCCACATACACACAACTCTTTTCTCACAAAGCGCCATTCCACATACACACAAACTCTTTTCTCACAAAGCGCCATTCCACATACACACAAACTCTTTTCTTACAAAGCGCCATTCCACATACACACGAAGAGCCACTTCATTCACACGACTCTTTTCTCACAAAACGCCATTCCACATACAACTCTTTTCTCACAAAGCGCCATTCCACATACACACAAAGAGCCACTTCATTCACACAACTCTTTTCTCACAAAACGCCATTCCACATACACATGAAGAGCCACTTCATTCACACAACTCTTTTCTTACAAAACGCCATTTCACATACACACAACTCTTTTCCTCACAAAGCGCCATTCCACATACACACAAAAAAGCCACATCTTCATTCACACAACTCTTTTCTCACAAAATGCCATTCCACATACACACGAAGAGCCACTTCATTCACACAACTCTTTTCTCACAAAGCGCCATTCCACACACACACAACTCTTTTCTCACAAAGTGTCATTCCACTACATACACACAACTCTATTCTCACATAGTGCCATTCCACTACATACACACCACTCTTTTTCTCACAAAGCGCCATTCCACATACACACAAAAAGCCACTTCATTCACAACCCTAGAACATGCCCCCCCACACACACATTCTGCCATTCCTGAAGCCACTTCATTCACACAACTCTTTAGACCATACCACACACACACACATCCTGCCATTCCCAGCAAAGGATTTACACACCCACACACACACACATCCTGCCTCCCCAGCAAAGGCCCCACCTCCTCATGGGTAAAAAAAGAAAATAAAATAAAAAAATAAAATAAAGTTACGAAAGTCAAATTCTTGAAAACCTCTATTCAGTCTTCATAGATATGCTCAGGAAAGAGTCCCTGATAAAACATGCATGTACGGTTTCCAAAGAAGAAAATTCTTCACTGGCAACTGGCATGGCGACTTTGGACTACTAGCTTTAACCTTCATTTTCCTACATTTCGTGTAACAGAAGTCGCCTCTACTACTAAGTTTATATTGGAATTTGCTGCCTGAATTGGGGTACTGAGTTTGAAAAATTGTAAAAAATAAACTAATGGATAGAAAGACTTCAAATTTTTAGCAATATCTATGGAAAGCTGAACTTTGGTTTGCACTTGTTATTTTAGGGGGATGTGAAAATATTTTCATGGTTCAACACTCACACACCTGATTGTCAGACGTAGGTTATCCATGCATGCACGCACATACACACACGAACATGACGTCTTTCCTCCGCACACAACTGCATCCACTCCATACACATAAGGCGCAAACAAAGGTCAATTTCGATTCATCCCCTCCTTAAATCTTTTAAAATCCCATGGGGGTTCTTTACTCTGGCATCAATCAAAGCTTACATATTTTCATAATCTGTGATCCTTTCAGCTGGTGCAACCGGGTTAATCAAGCACGCCTCTAAGTCAATTCTAATGTTGCAGATTTACTCATGCAAGTGTCCACACACACTCTCTGTGGTGTCCAAACTGGCTTCCTCTGTGCGGGGATCCCATACTGCCCATTACATATCACAACTACTGGTCAGCGACAAACTTTTCCCCAACCTGGATCTTCCTGCGGATCAGAACTTGGCCGGGAACGCGCGCAGCCCCCGGCCATCCACCTTAGTGCCCGATCTCCAGTCTCTTCTTTCCTCTACCGCACGGGGAGTCGGCCCAGGGCTTGAGTACCGGTCAATCAACTACAATTCACATACTTCTGTATGTGTTTAGGCCTCTGCCTTTATCAATGGGCACAGTCCGCCTCTTCTTCACCTAATCATGAGTTTGTGTTTGTGAGAAAAAAAAAAAGTCCTATGACTGATAACATTTCTAACTATGAGCAGGTGTTGGTAGGAAGGAAGAATGGCAGGCATCACAACACAAAACAACACTCAAATATTTTTGTTGTACTCACCATATGGTTCCAGAAGTAATGAATTATATAATCCAAATGTGATCACACACAAAGAACACAGTCACTGGAAATTTTCTTTCCATTGTGCACTGCGTCACCTGCGTCGTCTACCCCTGAGTCACTGTCACTATTCGCATTCACTCCTTCAACTTCATAGTCATTATCGTTGTCTGCAGCATCTAGATCTGTGTCCGATTCATTCCACTTGTCATTTTTGGTTGGAAAACACAGTCATATTGAACATTTGGTCCACAATCAAGCTCATGTCACTGTCACTGTCAGAGTCCGACATTTCGATTGTAGTCGGAAGTCGATGAGATGACAAAAAAATAGATTAAAAATAATAAAGCCACAAACCGCTGTTCACAAATGGCGCTGGTAAAGGGAGGAAAGACCCCGGAGAGCGACCGGTTTGTCTTATTACTGTGGTCAACCCAAATAAGGGAGGCACACCAAGACAATCGGCCAACTGAGGAACAGGCAGTACAGGGCGGATCAGGAGCCTGATGGGTCGGGGAATAGGGCGGAAGGGGGATACAAAGGTTTAATCTGATTTGGGTACACAGGAGACATAGGCGTTGATCGACTTTTTAAGTTTCCTGATCTTACTGTGATAAAAACTGTAAGCTTGATAACAAGACCCAGACTTGTGAACTGTCCACACTGCTCTGATTTTAACAGAAACACTAAACATGCATAGGTATGTTAAAAAAAAAACAAACAAACAAAACGCAGTCATGAAGCAGCAGGGATGATGCATAATTTTTTTGTTTAAATGACTATGCAACCGTTGTGGCTGTGGAGCTGCCTAAGGGGCAATGACAGATTAATGACTTTCATTGTTATGGTAGCAAAGCCCGAGGATGGCACTGAACTATACTATACCATCCAGTCTTGGACTGCATACAGTCTATGAGATTGGGGGAAAATGAAATTGAAAAACAGAGGGTGTGCCAGATGTGAAACCTGAGAATCAAGCCTTAGCAGTTGGGTTATCACTTACTGGACAAGCTAGAGCAAGAGCTTTAGACAGAGAACCTACTGGACAAGCTAGAGCAAGAGCTTTAGAGATCGATGCTACAGAACAGAATATAGTTGATGTGATGAATATTTTAATGACTGTGCTTGGTGCTCTTTTTCTACAAGATGAAGCTGACCTAGCATATTCTGCATACTGGGATTTCGAGACATTTTATTAAAAGAAAAAAGAACATGTGTCACTGGCTGCATATATTGCTGAATACGGAAGATACACCATTTTCAAGAAACACAAGATGGAATAATTGTCCAGGTCAATCAGATCCAATCTAGAAACAGACATGGCAAAAGAGTAAACAGACAGGGTCAACCCCGTAAGACAGAATTGGAAAGAGAACAAATGTGTAGTGGACCAGTCTGCAATTCACAGGGCTAAACTATGTCCTCAAAAGCAATGTCATCAAGAAGAAGTTAAATTGATAGACACTGAACACAATGACCAGTGTGAAAAAAAAATGGAACTTGTCATTAGGTAAGGTAAGATAATGTTGCTTACAGCTCAGCCGACTGCAAAGCGCCATATCAGGGCTGTCACCACGTTAAAATCAACTCACAGGTGAACTTGTCATTATTTACCAAACACTAAACTAAACTAAACTAAGAATGAAATTTTGATGACAGGATCATATTGCTGTGCTATCATTGATACAGCATGTATTAAAACTGTGTGTGAAAAAAAAAATGGATTGGGCAATGCATGGACAAACCGCATGAAGATCAAAGAAAAGAAACCAGGCAATGTCAAGTGCTAAAATCTTTACATTTGGAGATGGTGCACAAGCTCATTCAGATATATATGAAGCAACACTACCTGCCCAGACTGGCGAAGTCAAATGCAGCATTGCAACAGAACTTGTGGATGTAGAACTACAAGGAATTTGCCCAAGAAAGCAGAAACTGTATTGGAGATGTACAATGACAAAGCAGTTTCACAGACAAAGCTACAAGGTTTCAACAACCTGTGGAGTTGAACTCTACTTCACTGGACATCACTGCACAGACATTGTTGGAAATAAAGAAGTCACTGAAGAGAACAGTGAAATCCCACTGTGGATGGAAAAAAAACAAGATCTCTTGTGAAACTTCACAAACAATCTGGGCATGATTCAGCTGAAAATCTGAAGAAAGTAATGCAAAATGCAGGAATGAGACTTTGATCTGTACAAGAAAATGACAGAGTTATTAGAAAAGTGTTATGTGTGTGCTCGTCACTGAAAGACACCACAAAAACCCACAGCAGGAATAGCTTTAGCAGATGAATACAATCAAACAGTGGCTATTGATCTATGCAAGTTAAGACAAGAATCTTTGATACTTTCACATGATTGATGAATTTACAAGATTCAAAGCTAATGCCATCATCAAAACTGAAGAGTTATCTGTTAATGTCAAGAACATCATGAACTGGATACCAGTGCATGGCGCACCAATGGTAGTGATAATGACAATGGCAGTGAATTCAACATGAATTCTACACTTCTGGGCACTGTACCGCTATCGCCCTCTTTTCTCTGGTGTCAACTCAGCCGGTGAAATTTTCCAAGAGACAATATGCCAGGCACTCTCAGGTCTATGCGGTTTTTTGTGACACCTGTGACATCATCTTGTGCTGTGGACACAATCTTTAGTCGTCTGCTTGAGAAAGGACTAACTCTCAATAGTGGCAAGTTTGTCTACAAGCACAAGTCCTTGGGGTTTCTTGATCACGTGTTTGGAGAAGATGGCATCAAGCCAAGCCAGGACAAACTCTAGACAATCCTTGATCTGCCCTCCACAACAATTTGTCTGATAGTGTCATTTTTAATAGGGCAAACAGCGCTTGTCTTCTCACAAGTCGCTTTCAGTGTGGCGAGAGCTTTGTCATGTTTTGAAGTCCATGACCAGGGTGTGTTCTTTGTCAGTTGATGGAGATCATGCATCAGCATTGCATAGCCCCGAATATGGTGGGCACTACAGAAATTCATATTGCTGAGGAGGCTTTGGCAGACTATCTCAATTGTTACCCTGTCAGTCTCCAACCAGGCGAGAGGAGAAGATTACTGGAAAGTATGTGTGTCACGGAGAGAATGGTCTACTGGAAGCAACTCTTCCTGGGCCGAGGGGGTTCTGAGTGGCATTATCTCCCTTGATCAAATTCTCTGTTTGCGAGTTGACCCATCAACTGTTGTTTATCGATTTAAAAGATTTTAGTTAATGACTGTAAATTTTTATTTTGTGGTTAGTGAATGATTGTTTTTATTATTTTGTTGTTGAATTCATGTTGGTGTTGTATGGGTGGTTATAAATAATTAGTTGCTATTGGTTAGGGTGCACGTGTGATGTAGGAAAATGTTGGCTAGCCATGTCTCATTATGAGATTTTGCATAAGGGGGACAGCTTGTGTGTTGAAAGGATTATTTCATTTGGGGAAAAAATGTTTGGTTATTTAAGCAGGTTGATATCTCCCCTATTCTTGGGAGATGATTTAGTCTTTTGGATGTGTGTGTGTGGTATGTTCTAAAGAGTTGTGTGAATGAAATGGCTTTGGGAATGGCAGGATGTGTGTGTGGTATGTTCTAAAGAGTCATGTTACTTGGAGTGACTGTTCCTGCGAGTCTTTTGGGGGAGGACTGCGTCTGGACTGGAAGCCCTGCAACCAGGACTTCTCAACTTCGCTTTTCGGCTGGCAGCTGACCAGAGACCATTTGTCGTCGGCAGTTGGCTACCTGGGTGTCTGAAGGGCTGGACTGAGGCAGCTCTGGACACTCCATTCTACGTGAGGGACATTTATGCCGGCAGATCGAGTATAACTGTTTAAACTTTTCCCTCCCCGCCCAATATGCCAGTGGCTGTGATGAGTGAGCCTGAAACATTGGCTCTGATCTAGGTTGTCAGCTGGACTTGAAAATAAAGGACACTGGGGTGATTATTGTTAGAGTTTAGAGTTGGGGTGTGTGTGAAGGTAGTTTGTAATTTTAAAAGAATTTTAAAGAAAAGTTATTTGAAAATAATAAAAGATTGTTGAACTGTTATTTGGGCTGGTCTATTTTGTTCGGTTTTATTTTATTTGTTGTATTTGTTGGTGAGATGAGTTATGGTATTGGTTGATATGGAAAAGTTGGATATTGGTACACTTGCCAGGTTGAGGCGAGCAAACTTAAAGTTAGTGTTACGCCAGCTAGAACCCCTAGACAATCTGAGCTAGACTGGCAGCATGACAGTATGTTCACTACATTTGCCGATACATCAACACCGAAGCAATGACCCTGGACAAAGTTGCCACACACACTGAAACAGACTCAACTCTTTCCTCTGTGATCTCTACCATCCCAACCAAACCTATTGTTATAGGGTGCGTACAGATGTAAATTAACATCGGCTGTGCGTATAGCCACAAAACCGGAAGTCGTGGTCCGTGCCTGAACAAAAAAAGCTGATGAAGGGAAACCGGGCATTTTGAAGCCAGGCATAGACCCGACGGCATCGAAGAGGCAACATGTAGTGCCTTAAACGGCTTGCTCCCCTGCTGTGTGTGTTGTAGTGAAGTAAATAAACACCGATCAGCTTCTAGTCCCTGGCTGTTCCTTTGAGTGAATCAGCCACAACCACCACCACTCGACCACTGACTACACTATAGTTCACCAAAGACAGGATATAGACAGCATGACTCCGCCTGTGTTAAACTGAACTTTCACTTCACCATGACTCCCACATCTTAAAGATTTGACAGTTCATTCTACCTGCATCTCTACACCAAAAGGCTATGAATAATGCCCATTCTCTACACCAGAAGGCTGTGAACATTGCCCATTTTTCTACACCAGAAGGCTGTGAAAAAAAGCCCATTCTCTCACCAGAAAGTCTGTGGAAACGCCTATTCTCTACACCAGAAGGCTGTGAAAACAGTCCATTCTCTACACTGGAAGGCTGTGAACATTGCCCATTTTCTACACCAGAAGGCTGTGGAAAAAAGCCCATTCTCTACACCAGAAGGCTGTGAACATCGTCCATTTCTCTACACCAGAAAACTGTGAGCATTGCCCATTCTCTACACCAGAAAACTGTGAGCATTACCCATTCTCTACACCAGAAAACTGTGAAAACAGCCCACTCTCTATACCAGAAAGCTGTGAAAACAGCCCATTCTCTACACCAGAAGGCTGTGAATACTGCCCATGCTGGTCACCAAGGGGATCATGAGAACTATTGCATTCCTCAGAGAAAAAGTGGAGAACACCGTCAAGAACTGTATGACATGCCAGGTTGCTACACCTACTGCAGCGCCTGAACCCCTCTGCATGTCGGAGCTTCCTGAGGCTACCTGGGAAGAACTGTCTGCTGATCTGGTCATCTACCCAATGGACAATACTTGATATTCTTTAATCCACGAAGCATGATCCACCGTCTTGAAAAGATATTTGCTGTATCTGGTATCCCAGAATCGTTCAAAACCAACAATTGACCACCCTTCAACAGCAATGACTTCACACAGTTTTGCACTCACTCTGGTATCAAACACAGAAAGATCACTCCATTATGGCCCCATGTTAATGCAGAGACAGAATGTTTCATGAGAATGATCAAGGAAACGATCAAGGCTGCAGCTACTATAAACTTCAAACAGGAGATGTACAGATTCCTCCTACATCACTGCAATACACCTCACTCCACTACCGGTGTTATCACCAGCTGCTGCCCTCTTCAACAGAAACCTGAGAACCAAACTTCTTTGGATCACCAAACACTCGAACAACAACATAATACAACAAGATGCCTCACAGAAAGCTACAATGAAACCTCATGCCAACAATAAAGCCTACATAAGCGCTTCAGACATCAAAGTCGATGATCTCATAAGACTATAACACTCCAAAATTCAACACTCCATTTCAGCCTATTCCTCTGGTAGTGACCAATAAGAAAGGTTCCATGATCAGTGGTCAGCACAGTCCTCGGCGCATCACCAGAAACGGCTTTTTTCAAATGTTCCCAGCAACCATCGACTGCAGACTGAATCAGATCCACCCAAGTGTGAGCAAGCTGAGCCAGACAGGATTGCTCCTTCAAACTCACCACACACACACGTGCTCCCAAACAATTGCTCATACAACATGCAGACACTGCCCTAGTTGTCTTCAACCTCGAACCAACATTCTCTTTCACAGGCCTGACACACAGCAGGCCGACTGTCATGCAAGTGGCTGGATCTTGAAGGGTGCAGGGGGACATCAAGACAGACCCTTTAGACTCTTGAATCTAGGGCAAAATCCCACCTGTGTCAACTCCGTCACCAACAACCTCCACCTGTAGAGATCTACCTCTCTAAAGGCTCAAGCCCTCCTGAGCCTGTTGTGTCGCCAAAGTCCAATGGCTGACTCCCCAGCCTCTAATTAGCCTTCTAAGCCAGTCTGCCCAGACCAGCCGTAGCCAATATGTCTGCCAAGTGACCACAGTCTCCAGACTACCATACACTCCAAACTACCAGCTAAGTTACCCCTCACCGTGATCCCATCTATAAGGCTAAGCTGCATTTGGATCAACTGCTTTGCTGATGGTTCCTATGTACTGTGAAATTCAATTTCACACAGGTCACACCCCATGTTTGAAGGGTTAACGCTTGCAAACTTTCTGCTCTCAAAATTTGGGCAGAGCCATGCCCTCTACATACTTTCGCCTGCTACAACTCATGGTCCTCATGAATGATGACCACCCAATCCAGACACATCATCAGTGTATTGGTCAAGAAAATAGGCATGTGCAAGACAAACCACGACATACCTGAACCTGACCCATGAGGGCATGAGGCATCACTGACTATACCCCAGCAGGAGTATTACCAATTTACCTGGTTTTTATTCTTGTGGTTGTTATCTGACACGTCAGTTTGCAAAAGGAAAATAAACATAAAAATCACTATGATGGGGAAAGGGGATAAAATTTGTTCCCGGGAATCCAAATGGGGTCAGAGTACTCTCTTGCAAACTGATTGTCCGACAACGACCAAAACAGGAACTATGTTTATGGCCCAGGAAAACAAACAAAATTCCAACTGCTTTATAAACAACACAGCAACACATGCTGCTCTGAGATAACACCATCAAAACTAGCAAACAGAGCTAATATTTTAAAACCATTTGCACCTGTACCATGCCATCACTCCGCAGCAAGTACTTTCCTCCATAGTGCAAATCCATCATCTTTCATAAACAAAAAGTCTACCATGACATGGTCAACATTGTGTCCAGCAGAATATCACTAAACAAAGGGACTGTGATCAGTAAAATGTCAGCGCCCTGAGGAGTGCAAACAACAACATGGAACAGCATGCTGAACAGCAAAATGTCAATGCCCTGAGGATTGCAGACAACGACATGGAACAACAGCACGCTGAACAGCGAAATGCCAGCGCCCTGAGGAGTGCAGACAACAACATGAAACAGCACACTGAACAGCAAATTGCCAGTGTCCTGAGGAGTGCAGACAACGACATGGAACAACAGCACGCTGAACAGCGAAATGCCAGTGTCCTGTGGAGTGCAGACAACAACATGGAACAGCAACACGCTGAACAGTGGAATGCCAGCGCCCTGAGGAGTGCAGACAACAACATGAAACGGCACACTGAACAGCAAAATGCCAGTGTCCTGAGGAATGCAGGCAACAACATGGAACAGCAGCACGCGCTGAACAGTGGAATGCCAGTGTCCTGAGGAGTGCAGACAACAACATGGAACAGCAGCACGCTGAACAGTGGAATGCCAGTGTCCTGAGGAGTGCAGACAACAACATGGAACAGCAGCACGCTGAACAGTGGAATGCCAGTGTCCTGAGGAGTGCAGACAACAACATGGAACAGCAGCACGCTGAACAGTGGAATGCCAGTGTCCTGAGGAGTGCAGACAACGACATGGAACAGCAGCACGTTGAACAGCGAAATGCCAGTGTCCTGAGGAGTGCAGACAACAACATGGAACAGCAGCACGCTGAACAGTGGAATGCCAGTGTCCTGAGGAGTGCAGACAACAACATGGAACAGCAGCACGCTGAACAGTGGAATGCCAGCGCCCTGAGGAGTGCAGACAACGACATGGAACAGCAGCACGTTGAACAGTGGAATGCCAGTGTCCTGAGGAGTGCAGACAACATAGAACAGCATGCTGAAAAGTGGAATGTCAGCGCCCTGAGGAGTGCAGACAACATAGAACAGCACGCTGAACACTGGAATGTCAGCGCCCTGAGGAGTGCAGACAATGACATGGAACAGCAAGGGTCACAGTGGAATGCAAGAATGTATGGTATCTATGAGGCACAGGGAGAGAAGACAGTGGAAGACTGTTACAAATGTGTAGATGTGTTTTTCTCACAAACTCGGAGTGCCAGTCCTCGGATGAGAAAGAAATAGATCCCCGATTCCGATCTAGAAGGGTGACCACTGAAGGGGGGCAGGGAGAGGGGTGGGAGTGCGACTATCATCCCACTCTTCTCATGGAAGAAGAGAGGCCAAGTGCTGATAGCATGGAGAAAATCAAAAGACTGGCATTACTGTGGCAAAGACCTTCCACAGGCAAATGACAAACTTGTGAAAAAGACCAGCTGTCATTCTGCAACGATGGTTGCCTGGTCATCACATGGGAAAATCTTAGCAAACATGAAAATGGGAAGACATTGAAAATTAACACTGTCATGGATATTGACTGACTATTCACAAGAGAAATGCTAGTGGACTAGTTAATGTGACACGTGACACAAAGTGAATGTGAAGGGTGCTTGCTGGGAGAATGGAAGAGTGTGGAAAAGACTGCTGCCATTTATTTATCTTTGTCCACTCCATTAATTTGTGAGTGCAGAGATAACCTTGATGTGTTAAGCCTGACTAATACATCAACTTCGTTCACTTAAGCAATAGTATCATAATTTCCCCCATCCTAAGACAACATGAACCCCGGAATGCAAACGACTATATTTGCCCTAAAACCACACCACACATAAAGCTATCCCACCATTCCCCTTTAGTCCCAGGCTTCAGATGACAGACAACAGACATGGTCCTGGCAGCTTCCCCCCTCCCCTCCCACCCGGCAGGTCCCATCCTGTGAGGGGAGAGTGGATACAACAGGTTAACCTCAGGCTTATCAGTTGTTGGTGCCAGCCTGTGGGAGCCTCTGTGCCTGTCACATGGCTGGTGAAGTGTGAACAGTTCCCTAACTGAAACCTATGCTCTTCGGTACATCTATCAGTCACAATCACGCCTTCCACTTTCATTCAACAAAAACAGCCCACACTGGTTCTCTGTGTGCACCATGTATTGGCTTTGGCTTCCATTCTCCACACCACTGCCCATCAGACCTGTGCACTGACATTAGCTGTTGGCCCAGGGTTGCTCAGTGACCCCGGAGTAGCGTGTGTGGAATAGTGTGTGTATCTGACAATAAGCGTTGGCCCAGCACTCTTTTAACAATCTAGTGTCCAGAAAACAGTAGCGTGTCTACTTGGTAATAAGTGTTGGCCCAGCGCTCTTTAATGATCTAGTGTCCAGAAAACAGTAGTATGTCTACCTGGTATTAAGTGTTGGCCCAGTGATCTTTAATGATCTAGTGTCCAGAAAACAGGAATCGTGTATCTGACAATTAGTGTTGGCCCAGTCCTCTTCAATGATGACCTAATGTCCAGAAAACAGTAGTGTGTGTACCTAGTGTCAGCCCAATGTTCTTTAAAACTAGTGTCCAGAAATAAACTGGGGTAGTGTGAGCAGCCACATTGGGTTGTTGGCCTAGCGCTTCTTCAATTATCTTAACGTGGATCTCTTTTGATACGTGAAAGGTGAAAGGTGAAAGCTTCCCTTCTCAGGACCACTGGCATCAGAATGAACTTTAGTGCATGATAATTTAACATGATAATTAAACTTCCACTGGCAGTTCTAGATCTAGACTACTGTCCACACCCTTTCTGGTGTACTTTGATTATGTGGTATACTAACCGTGTTACCCAGCGGTGGACTACATACTCCAACAGTGTATGAGCGGCACAGGTCTGACATCGTAATTCATTCCAATAAAACACAAACAAAAGTCCCCATTCAATGCAAATCATTTATTGCCATAGGCTTCCCCTTGTTCAGAGCAGCTCTTCAGACCATCACATCAACTCGCCCGGTCAGTTCCATCTTTCCTTCATCACTAGAGTTGGAACGGAATAACAACAATGGACCTTCTCCATGGTTTTGTTTGAAAACCTAAATCAACAGCAAGGAAGGGTGTGAGGCAGAAATGAATAAAGGACTGCCCACCACTGGCCATCATGGTGCAGTGTCTAGCATCATGGATGTGCAGGCCGGGGACTCAAGGGACTGGCAACGATTTGATGAATTAAAGGTGGATGTTTCAGCCCTGACCAGCTCCTACCTACAGCAGAGAGTGATATGGGCTCCAGAGGTCAGACTGGAACCATATT
The DNA here is from genome assembly GCA_016801955.1 of Conus betulinus. NCBI lineage: Eukaryota > Metazoa > Mollusca > Gastropoda > Neogastropoda > Conidae > Conus > Conus betulinus. The sequence goes on from JADBJO010015621.1 coordinate 15,017, forward strand.
CTGGACCGTCATCCACTGAGGGGGATACGTCTCCACATGTCCCTGATCCAGGTTCCCTGGGGGAGCTGAAACTTGGGGCAGCTGATCAGTGGCCATGAAGGGGCCCTGTGAGGGGAGACTGGATTGTTGTGGGATGAGTGATGGGACCCTGGAAGGGGACACAGTGGATTATTGTGGGACGTGTGTGGTGGGGCCCTGTGAAGGGACAAAGTGGATTATTGTGGGATGTGTGTGGTGGGGCCCTGGAGGGGACACTGAATTATTGCTAATGTATGTGGTGGGGCCCTGGGAGGGACAGATCTGGCGGTAGCATCATGTCTCCTCTGGATGGTTTGCTTCCTGACCACCAGATACTGACACCTCCAGTTAACTCAGATGATGGGATTGCAACTTGGGTGACAGGACTGCCACAACACAAACATGGGTGTTGCTATGCATGGAAGAGCTGATGAGACCAACACAACTTGTGGGGAGAATGGGCAGCATGGAAGAAAAACGAGTTCCTGACCAAGCGAGTGTCATGACCTGTAATTACTGAACAACTGTTCTGAACAACTTTCATATGCCCTTAAATGCTGGCAGTGGTCTGTTCTCTGGGCACGCTGGCAATGATCTGGTTCTCTGGGCATGCTGGCAATGGTCTGGTTCTCCGGGCATGGCTGGCAATGGTCTGGTTTTCTGGGCATGCTGGCAATGGTCTGGTTCTCTGGGCATGCTGGCAATGGTCTGGTTCTCCAGGCATGCTGGCAATGGTCTGGTTCTCCAGGCATGCTGGCAATGGTCCGGGTCTTCTGCTCCAAGTTCTACTTCATTCACCAGGCAAATATTTCTTTAAGCTTGCTCTCATTTTCTGTGTGGCAAATTTTCTGAAGCTCTCAGGGCACTTTGAAACTCACCAGGCAAACATGAGGTCTTTTAACTCGTAAAGACGCACAAAATGATTAACGGGTCACGTCAAAAAGTTGGTGAAAAACGCAACAATCGGGTCAGAACGGAAACTGTAGAACGGCGCACATGCATCACCACACACTCGCTCACACATTTCTATGCATGCTCTACAACCATGTGCTCCTAACAGCTTATCATCTACCACTAAAATCTGTTCACCAACAACACCATCCATGATGACAGGCACAGTCCCTCCCATCAGGCTGCCCAACAACCGACAAGCTCTGAGGTCGGACCTGCTGCATCCACCCTCCCCCGACACAGGATGGGCACCACCTTTTCACCCATCCTTTGTCCCACCAGGACATGCCTGATGCCTGCCACCTTCACCTTGTAAAGCCCCACCCATCCCCCCCACATTCATCATTGTTCATTAACATCCATTACACTTACATCCTCCACTTTTCATCAGACTATCTGACATGTATCCACTTTGCTCACCTATCAGAGAAAATCCGTCAGTCTGTCTGTGTTCTTTTTCTCTTTTTTTTTCTCTCCTGGTTTCCCTTTTCAGTTCCCTGCCATCTTCACCCCTATTGTTCATGAACAATTATTAGTTACCTTCTCCACTTTTCATAAAAGTATTTGACGAGTACACATTTGGTTCATTTATCAGAGAAGATAAGGCTCACTCTGTCTCCATTTTTTTTTTTCTCTCTGTCATTCTCTCTTACCTCTCTTGATCTCATCTTTTTTTGCCCCCTTCCCCTTTTTTCAAGTTTGAACATAATAAAGTGAAGTGCAAAGGCATATTCCATAATAATGCATTCTTGAGTAAAATGGTATTGGGCTTCAAACTAATTTAGTCCAATGGTGAATGCAAAACAAATAACATGACTTCACTGTAACAGAGATCCTTGTATGTATAAACAACACAAATTCTTTTAGCATGTTCATGCATCTCACATTATGGGTGTGTATGGGTTGCCTTTACTCTTGTGCCGATTTCTGCATGCAATAATCACCAATACTTGATGCAGTCCTGCCCCATGTTAAGCACTTACATATTTACTTTTGTGTGAATGTGCATGTCATGTTTTTCAATTCATGTGTAAAATGCATTAGTCTGGATTTTTATTGCATACTCTTGCTTTGGGAGAGGAGCAGGTGTTTGAGAATACTGTGGGTTTTTTTTTTATTTCCGTTGTTTAATGATCTATGATGTGTATTTTTTTTAATCAGTGAAGCCTATTAACCTTTGCAGAACACTTTCCAAAGCTGGCATCAAAGGTCTGTTCTGGAGACAAGCCCACTATCAGGAAGTGACACACTCACAGATTCAGAACATTCTCGGCACCTGAAAAATTGACCACGTATCTGGCACTTAAAATGAGTGACTGGCCTCATTCCTCATATCCAGAGCTCAAACCCGATACCTATAAAAAAAAAAAAAAAATAAAAAAAAAAGGCACTCACCATTGTACTGATGTTAAAGAGGTCCTGTGGCACCTGACAGAAAAGGCGCCGACCCAAGATGTAAGCTGAACTCACATCAAAATCCAGGAAGAAGGCACAGACCTGTACGAGAGCTCTTGGTCTGGCAGAAACGGCAATCAGAGCTGACATCCCACATTTGGAGAAAAAGGATACAGACTAAATTCAAACCCAGTACACATTTTACACTTGAACCTCACAGTCAGGGAGTTACTGTCCTGTAAAGTTCCTACAAAATGCAGTCAAATCTGATTATCTGTTTGATCTGTCCGCTGTGAGAAAAAGAAGCAAATCTAAGCCGTGTGTGTACACATCTGAGACCAAAACATGGAACTTCCAGTTGGTTGCCCTCCATGTGGCTGCTGAGTAAACAGAATGCTTGTAAGCACCTTCAAACAGCGCGGAGAAAATTAAAAGACTGGCATTACTGTGGCGGAAGACCTTCCACAAGCAAATGACAAACTTCTGAAAGACCAGCTGTCATCCTGCAACGATGGCTGCCTGGTCATCACATGGGAAAATCTTAGCAAACATGGACATGGAAAGACATTGAAAATTAACACCGTCATGGATATCGACCGACTGTTCACAAGGGAAAAGCTAGTGGACTAATTAATGTGACACAAAGTGAATGTGAATTGTGCTTGCCGGGAGGGTTGGAAGAGTGTGGAAAAGGCTGCTGCCATTTATCTATCCATTGTTCACTCCACCAATTTGCGAGTGCAGAGATAACCTTGATGTGTAAAGCCTGACTAATACATCAACTTTGTTCACTTGATATTATGACCAGGAATACAGACAGTTACACTAGGAAAGAAACAAGTGATCAGTGGGTCAGCTACAATTTCAGAATTCCTTTCCCTGATGTGGCGAGTATCTTGACCTACTATCACAGTTGATTAGATTGTCATCAAGGGTGCAGGAGAAAGGACTGTAGGGGAAGGAATGGGATGGCTGGCATGGGACACTTCCCCTGCCTGCGGCTCCAAGTGTGATAAAGGAAATGGTATGGGAGAAGGAGGAATGGGATGGTGAGAGTGGAGTATGGGTAAAGAAGTAGGGAAAAGAAGTGAAGATGGTAAATCCCACTGAGACCAGGAATATGTAGGAGGGGCCTAGTCATATATGTGTAACTTCTTTAATCTATTCTAAGAGAAGGGAAGAAGACAGTGTTTAAAGGACGCAAAACAGAATTGCTGATGTGGGGAAAAGGAAGGCTAATCTTTGAGTGTTTTGGGGGGTACAACATCTAAATTGATGCGTAATTTGTTGACTCCCGTAAAGTCAGGTGAAGAAACATTTGCTGAATTGAAAAATATTGTGCAAAATCATGTAAAAAACCAAAGCCATCAGAAATAGCGCAAGATTTTAAATTTCATACACGTTCACATCAAGAGCAAGAGTCTGTCTCAATATGCCCAGCTCAGTTATGTCATTTGTATGAAGATTGCAATTTCGGACTGTTCCTTAATTTGATGATGGGGGATCACCTAGTTTGTGGAATAAACAATGATGGCATTCAGAGAAGGTTGCTAGCAGAAAAACAAACTGACCTTTGCAAAGGCATTAGAAATAGCTACAGCTATGGAAACAGCAGAAAAGAATGCTGTTGATCTCAAGGGTTGTATCAATGCAACTGACTTTGTAGAAAACAGAAGCACTATCAGAATAGACAAAGTGAATGAGACAGATGCTCCAGGACACAATGCTGATCAGGAAGGAAAAAGATCTATGAAAGAGTCAGAGTGCTGGTTTTGCAAAACAAAAGGTTACATGCAGAAAAATTGTACGCTGTTTCACAAAGAGAGAGGAAAGCATGCTGGAGAAAGAAGATTTCAAAAGCAAAGACAAAATAATGTAGTGCAGAATGTAGAGAACCGGTAGTGACTCAGACCTGTATACAGTATTCAAGACACAAAGTCAGGAGAAACCTTACATGGTAACTGTTCAAATGAACAATGTTCCTCTGCACCGGCAGTGATCAGTGAACAGACTTTCAAGAATATCAACCAGAAAGGGCGTTTTCCACTTCAAAAATACAGTCGCAAGCTGAAAAAATATACTGGAGATGAGATTCCAGTACTGGGACAATGTCGGTTTGTTTCCTACAAGGGCAAAAAGTCATTGCCTATGGAAGTTACTGTGGTAAAAGGGAATGGTCCTGCCCTACTTGTGTGAGACTGGCTGAAAAATCCCGAGTTAGATCGGTCAGAGACTGTTCATTTTCACTCCAATTCTGCTGGCAAGTCAGCATAGAACAAACAATTCATGAACATGCAGAAGTGTTGGAAGAGGTCAGAGGCACTATTAAAGTGAAAGCTAGCATCTTTGTTGACCCCAGTTACGTTAAGCCCCGTCCAGTGCCTAGTGCTCTTTGTGACAAGGTTAGTGAAGAACTAGACAGACCAGTGGCTGAAGGTACCATGGAGAAGGTGAACATTTTCAGATTGGGCAGCTCCCATTGCGACTGTTGTGAAACCAGACAGGGCTGTCTGTATATGTGGGGACTACAAAGTCACAGTGGATGCTGTTTCAAAGCTGGAAAACTATCCCATTCTGAAGACAAAAGACTTGCTTGCTGAGTTAGGTGGGGGGAAATTTTTCATAAAACTGGATTTTTCACTGGCCTATCAACCGCTCGAACTGGATGATGCATGAGGGGAATTCACTACCATCAACACTTACAAGGTCTCTACCATTACAACAGGCTACCCTATGGGATTTCTTCTGCTCCTGGCATATTTCAGTAACTAACCATAGAGAACTTGTGTGGTATTTCCAGTGTCTATGTACGCATTGGTGATATTTTGATATCTGGAAAAACACCGAAACATTTAGAAACATTGCAGAAAGCTCTCCACAGACTAAGAAAGGCTAAAGCAAAGTCAAAGAAAAAGAAATGTGTATTATTCCTGGCTACTGAAGTAATGTATCTTGGTTTGAAGATTGATCACGATGGCATTCAGCCTGTACTAGAGAAAAGTCAAAGCCATTGAGGAGATGCCACAACCAACTGATGTGAAACAGCTACAAGCCTATCTGGGTATGGTCAACTACTACTCACATTTTCTGCCAAATCTTTCCAGTGTGTTGTCTCCTCTGTACTCTTTACTAAAGAAAGGGACACCCTGGTCATGGGAAGAAGAGCAAGAGAAGGCATGGTCAGAATCAAAGAAACTGCTTCAGTCACCTCAGGTACTCTTTCATTTTGATTCTGCAAAAGACATTATCTTATCTTGTGACTCGTCAAAACTATGGACTTGATGCAGTGTCTGCACACACAACGGAGGATGGAAATGAAAGTAAACCATGATCATGGCAGCAACAGAAGCTATTCTGTTGGAGACATTGTCATTTACAGCTGGTCCAAAGTGGCTGCCAGCTGTAGTTGTGCAAGTGACTTGCCCTTTGTCTTACAAAGTCAAGTTGACCGATGGTCGAGTTATGAAACATGTGGATCATGTACTTTAAATACGAGTGAGGTTTACCAGGCAGGGACAGCATACAGAGTTTGCAGCTCAAACTGCATTTGCAGACAGAAAGCTCAATCCAGATCCAATTCCAGCAGTAGATTTGTTTACAACACCACCTGAGCCGGAAGTTTCAGCACCAGAAGTGGCTGAATCAGACAGTGTCCCACTGCAGAGTGATAAGCAGACATGTTCGGGTCCTGATGAAGGTGGTTTATTGGTGGGCAAAGACCATCCAGTGCACCAGCGACGTTTGCCATCTCGTTTTAAAAATTTTGCGATGCACAATTTGCACGATGATGGCGAATGACATGACCAACAAGAATCAAATTCAGCATTTCTCCAAGTTTTGTTATTTTGGACGTTTATTCATGTTTTTAGTTATAATTTCTTTTTTTTTTTTCTTTGCATGTGAACTGCAATAACAACTACTGCATGTTTTTTTTTCCCCATCAAAAAGTGACATTCTCAAGAAGAAAGGCTGGATGGAGAAAAGAGACTTTGAAACGAAATCTTAATCATTTGGTTTCTTCAAATTAGTTTTGTTCGGAATGCATTTAGTTTGTGGAATGCACTTATTTCATTGTTGTTAACAAACATCAGTGGAGTATGTGGTAGATTTGTGCATGTAGAAAAACAAGAGTGGTCCGTTCCTGGACAACAGCTCAGTCTGATGCCTGAACTCCCGAACTAAAGTATGTTGAACCCTTGTCAAGTCTTACCATAAAAGGTTGAAGGTTTGTATACGATTCGATTTGATACAACCACAGACACAATCCTCAGACACACACAGACCACAAACCCACACACATCTTGTCCACAGTTCAGTCATGGATCAGTGTACAGAATGGGTTGATTTGCTGAGGTCAATGCTAGCTTTTTAATGATTCTAAAATTGATCTAGTTGCAATGTGAGACAACTGCAGGCGGAAATTTAAACAAATCTTAAATAAATGTTAGCGAACCGCCAAGAGTAACATGAACAAACAAGTCACAAGACAAAACATGATTCTAAAATTGTTTACAGTGATGTGGTAAATTAGGTTGGATGTGCTTTTAAAAGGCATGTATACAGGTTTTCAGCACAAAATGCACATTTCTTAAAACTGAACAAACCCCAATAAAATGCAATACTTCCATATACCAGGTATGCTACAACTATCATGGCGAGTGTATGGTTAATCAAAGAGAAGCAGTAGAACCTTAAGAGGACAAGTGAAACCAGTCCAGTGGGCTGTCTCCAGATGCAAGTTTGCTGTCCAACCATGTATGTAGCTTCAATATGATTAATGCACTTCTAGCTATTTCAGGAAGCAGAGCAATGAATGTTTTACATGGTGACCAGCGCATGTGTAGTAGTAGTAGTACTTTTCTTTAACGTCTTTTCACTAATGTGATATTAGATGGAGAGAGAGACAGAGAGAGAGAGAGTCTTATGTAGGTCTATGCATGGATGCTGGATGCGTGTTTAAATGTTGTGTGCATAATATAAGATAATATTAATAATTCAGCATTTTCACATTAGAGTAACTGTCTAACTGGACTACAAATTAAAGAAAACATAACTTTAAAAGCAAACTCTAAGTCAAGGAAAATATCCAAAAGAGACATGCCTGATAATGACGGTAAGTATGCTTGAAGGGGCAAACAACCAAACAAGATATGAATGCTAGTTAATCTTTTCTCGCCACAAATACATTTTGCGTTATTACTGTACTTGGTTTTTAAAGCATCAAGTTTTATTCTATAGTATATAAAAATAAAATTTCTGCATTGATGCAAATTACTTATTTTAATATTACGGTTGTTAATAAAGCTTTCAAAACATAACAGCTGAGTGTTATTTGCATTAACAGCTAGACCTTGTTGATTGTTTTGCTTCCTGAATGGGCTATAAATTGTGTTTTAACATGTTATATCCCTCTTGTAAAGTAAGATGCAAATATAAAGGCGTCACCGAGTTTTCATTCCTAGCACGTCTTTTTGCTTTTCTGTCAACAAGTTCATTGCCGAAAATACCACATGTGAGGGAATCCAATAGAATGTGACTTCCGTTCCTTTGCACATTAATATATGAATAAGATGACGTATTTCCTTTAAAATGGGATTATTATTAAGCAAGTTAGAGAACTTTATAGACTGTAGAACAGACATCGAATCAACCATAAATACCACTTTAACAATTGAGTGTGGTAAATCAATTAAATAAGATAAAGCCATAATAATGGCTACCATTTCCACAACATAAATTGATCTGTGCTTTCCAATATAAGTCTTTTCCACTTTTAGTGAAGGTATTACAAAAGCAGAACCTGCCCGATTAGTATGTAACAAGAAGCCATCAGTGTATACTTTAAGATGATCTGAATAGTTATTTATAGTGTGCATTTTAACTGTATATGACAAAATACTTGGTTGATCGTTTTTACTAACACATCTGTATAATCAAGATCAAAATTTGCTCGGTTCCTTTCCCAATCAGGAAGAGAATTAGATGTTGTTTCAACAGAGAATCAAGACCGATGGCAGATTCTTCCAAAAGATCTGCTGTATAGGAACCAATGGTGGAAAGAGACGCAATCGATTGAGCTCTTATAATTCTCAATAATGAGCTCTGATAATGAGACTCAGGCTTCACAGCAATTTCAATGCTATTCACGTCTTCATTCAGTGTGTGTGTGTGTGTGTGTGTGTGTGTGTGCGCGCGCACGCACGCGCGTGAGCAATGCTTGTGTGTGATGTGGGACTACAGTTACATGTGTACGAGGAGGTGGGCATGGTGTCTGTCTGTACATCATGATATTCTTCTTAGGAGAAAAAACAGATTAAACTGGAAAAACAACAGGAAAATTGTAAGTGAATATGATTAAGTTGGTTACAAGACATTGCTTTTTGCTTGAGCATTACCATCACGATTTCCCCCATCCTAGGACAACGCGAAACCCTGGAATGCAAACGACTATATTTGCCCTGAAACCACACCACACATAAAGCTATCCCACCATTCCCCTTTAGTCCCAGGCTTCAGATGACAGACAACAGACATGGTCCTGGGCAGCTTCCCCCCTCCCTCCCACCCGGCAGGTCCCATCCTGTGAGGGGAGAGTGGATACAACAGGTTAAACCCCAGGCTTATCAGTTGTTGGTGCCAGCCTGTGGGAGCCTCTGTGCCTGTCATATGGCTGGTGAAGTGTGAACAGTTCCCTAACTGAAACCTATGCTCTTCGGTACATCTATCAGTCACAATCACGCCTTCCACTTTCATTCAACAAAAACAGCCCACACTGGTTCTCTGTGTGCACCATGTATTGGCTTTGGCTTCCATTCTCCGCACCACTGCCCATCAGACCTGTGCACTGACATCAGCTGTTGGCCCAGGGTTGCTCAGTGACCCTCATGTCCCCAAAACAGGAATAGAGTGTGTGCTCTTTAATGACGACCTAATGTCCAGAAACAGGAGTAGTGTGTGTAACTGGTAACAAGTGTTGGCCCAGTGATCTTCAATGATGACCTAATGTCCAGAAAACAGTTGTGTATGTACCTGGTGTTGGCCCATGTTCTTTTAAAGACCTGGTACCCAGAAATAAACTGGGATAGTGTGAGCAATCACACTGGTAGTTGGCCTAACGCTCTTCAATTATCTTAACCTGTATCTCTTTGTTGATACGTGAAAGGTGAAAGCTTCCCTTCTGAGGATCACTGGCATCATCAGAATGAACTTTAGTGCATGATAATTTAACATGACAATTTAAACTTCCACTGGCAGTTCTAGATCTAGACTACTGTCCACACCCTTTCTGGTGTACTTTATGTGCAATACCGAGTCATCTAGCGGTGGACCACATACTCCAACAGTGTATGAGGGGCACAGGTCTGACATCGTAATTCATTCCAATAAAACACAAACAACAGTCCCCATTCAATGCAAATCATTTATTGCCATAGGCTTCCCGTTGTTCAGAGCAGCTCTTCAGACCATCACATCAACTCGCCCGGTCAGTTCCATCTTTCCTTCATCACTAGAGTTGGGAACGGAATAATAACATGGACCTTCTCCATGGTTTTGTTTGAAAACCTAAATCAAGCAGCAAGGAATGGTGTGAGGCAGAAATGAATAAAGGACTGCCCACTACTGGCCATCATGGTGCAACGGCTAGCATCGTGGACTTGTGGCCGGGGACTTGAGGGATTGGAGACCATCTGATGAATTTATGGTGGATGTTTCAGCCCTGACCAGCTCCTACATAGAGCAGAGAGTGATATGGGCTCCAGAGGTCAGACTGGAACCATATTCTGGACCGTCATCCACTGAGGGTATACGTCTCCACAACATGTCCCTGATCCAGGTTCCCGGGGGGGAGCTGAAACTTGGGGCAGCTGATCAGTGGCCATGAAGGGCCCTGTGGGGAGACTGGATTGTTGTGGGATGAGTGATGGGACCCTGGAAGGGGACACAGTGGATTATTGTGGGGACGTGTGTGGTGGGGCCTGGGGATGGACACTGGGATTTTTGTTAGATGCTCATCATGTGTCCTCAGGGTGTGGGGGGAAGAGACACCGTGTATTATGTTGGATGTACATGGTGCAGCCCTGGGGAAGGGACACTGTGGATTTATTTTTGGATGTGCGTGGTAATGTCAGCCTAGAGGAATGAAAACTCAGTTGGCTTCATGACAAAGCAATTGTTTTTATCATTTGAGAGCTCAGAAGAACTGGCGTCACACTTATATTGAATCATAGTCAATGATCACCACTCTGCAGATCTGGCAGTAGCACCATGTCTCCTCTGGATGGTTTGCTTCCTGACCACCAGATACTGACACCTCCCAGTTAACTTAGATGATGGGATGCAACTTGGGTGAAAGGACTGCCACAACACAAACATGGGTGTTGCTATGCATGGAAGAGCCGATGCGAGCAACACAACTTGTGGGGAGAATGGGCAGCATGGAAGAAAAATGAGTTCCTGACCAAGCAAGTGTCATGACCTGGAATTACTGAACAACTGCTCTGAACAACTTTAATCTGCCCTTAAATGCTGGCAACGGCCTGGTTCTCTCCGGGCATGCTGGCAATGATCTGGTTCTCCAGGCATGCTGGCAATGGTCTGGTTCTATGGGCATGCTGGCAATGGTCTGGTTCTCCAGATATGCTGGCAATGGTCTGGTTCTCCAGATATGCTGGCAATGATCTAGTTCTCCGGGCATGCTGGGCAATGGTCTGGTTCTCTAGGCATGCTGGCAATAGTCTGGTTCTCTGGGCATGCTGGCAATGGTCTGGTTCTCCGGGCATGCTGGCAATGGTCCGATTTTCCAGGCATGCTGGCAATGGTCTGGTTCTCCGGACAGGCTGGCAATGGTCTGGGTCTTCTCATGCTCCAAGTTCTACTTCATTCACCAGGCACTCAGGGAAAGATTCCTTCAAGCTCACTTTCTCATTTTCTGTGTGGAAAATTTTCTGTAGCTCTCAAGGCATTTGAAAACTCACCAGGCAAACATGAGGTCTTTTAACTCGTAAAGACGCACAAAATGATTAACGGTCACGTCAAAAAGTTGTGAAAAACGCAACAATCGGTCAGAACGGAAACTGTAGAACGGCGCACATGCATCACCACACACTCGCTCACACATTTCTATGCATGCTCTACAACCATGTGCTCCTAACAGCTTATCATCTACCACTAAATCTGTTCACCAACAACACCATCCATGATGACAGGCACAGTCCCTCCCATCAGGCTGCCCAACAACCGACAAGCTCTGAGGTCGGACCTGCTGCATCCACCCTCCCCCGACACAGGATGGGCACCACCTTTCACACCCATCCTTTGTCCCACCAGGACATGCTGGTGTCTGCCACCTTCACCTTGTAAAAGCCCCACCCATCCCCCCACATTCATCACTGTTCATTAACATCCATTACACTTACATCCTCCACTTTTCATCAGACTATCTGACATGTATCCACTTTGCTCACCTATCAGAGAAAATCCGTCAGTCTGTCTCAATTCAATTTTTTTTTTTCTCTCTTTTTCTCTCTTGGCTTCCTTTTTGGTTCCCTGCCATCATCACCTTGTAAAAGCCCCATCCCCCACCCCTATTCATGAACAATTTATTACACTTTCCTTCTCCACTTTCATAAAAGTATTTGACAAGTACACATTTTGGCTCATTTATCAGAGAAGGTACGGCTCACTCTGTCTCCATTTTTTTTTTTCTCTCTTGATTTCCTTTTTGGTTCCCTGCCATCATCATCTTGTAAAAGCCCCATCCCCTACCCACCACTGGTCATGAACAATCATTACACTTATAACCTCCACTTTTCATTAAACTTTTTGACATGTACACATTTGTTTTCATTTATCAGAGAAAATAAGGCACGCTCTGTCCGTCTCTCCATTTTTCTTCTCTCCATCATTCTTTTTTTCCTCTCTTGATCTCATCTCTTTCTGCCCCCCCTCTTTCGAAATGAAGTTTGAGCATAATAAAGTAAAACGCCAAGGAATAAGTACGATCAAGTTTTGGAGAGAGGGATAAAAGAAAGATATCATTGTAATGCATGGTTATGCAATATTGTGTTGGGCTATTTATGTATGTATGTATGTATGTATGTATCTATCTATCTATCCATCCATCTGTATATAATGCTGAACAATTAAGTAGTGGGGGAAAACAAGTGCTGGCTAACAATTCTTCAGTCATTATACACATACATACTTAACAATAGATGCGATAAGATAATGTTGTTTAGAGCCCAGCCGACCGCAAAGGGCCACATCAGGGCTGTCACCACGTTACAATCAACTCACCAGTGACAACAATAGATACATACATCCACATAATATGAATTCCTTCATTAGAACTAATCATGCATTTTGCAACTTTTATGTGTGTGAGCGAATCATCATTTCTCTTGTGCTGATTTTTGCTTGCAACATCACAAATACTTTACGCAAATATGTATATTAATTTACTTGCATGAATACATATGTAATTTGTATGTATTCAATTCATATGTAAAATGCATGAGTCTGGGTTTTTATTATATACTTTGGAACAGGAGCAGGTGTTGAAAAAATACCTTTTTTTCTAATTTCTGTTCGATGACCTATGATGTGTATTCATTTTTTTTATAATTAATGAAGCCTTTGAACTTTAACAGGACACTTTCCAAAGCTTGCATCTAAGGTCTGTTCTGGAGACAAGCCCACTTTCAGGTAGTGACACACTCAAAGATCCAGAACACTGACACCTGAAAAACTTACCACACATCTGGCACCTAACAAGACTGGCCTCACTCCTCCTATCCACAGTTCACACCTGATACCCGTCAAAAAAAGGCACTCACCATTGTACTGATGTTAAGAGGTCCTGTGACACCTGGCAGAAAAGACTCTGACCCAAGATGTAAGCTGAGCTCACATCAAAATCCAAGAGGAAGGCACAGACCTGTGTAAGAGTTCTTGGTCTGGCCGAAAAGGCAATGGTCTAAATGACAACCAGAGTACTAATCCCACATGTTACATTTCAAGCTAGCGGTTAGGGTAGTTATTGCCCTTTGGTGTTGGAAGTCTCGCGAGAACGTGACTTCCTTCTTCCTGTAGCCATTTACTTCCGTTTGCAAAAAAACGCGAGTCGATACGTGCCGTGGTTCTCGAGTTACGAATTTTTAAAGTTTTGAGGTCGAAATGCCGTTTTTTCACTGTGGCTAACCTTGAGTTCTGCCCGTTCTATAATGAGATTTAGTGATGGAGATACTGTGTTTTGTAGGATTTACGGCATAAGACTTAGTGAAAGTGCTGGGTAATGAAGCTTAGAGTGACCTAGATTTCGACTGGGATGAAGTTCCAGGTATGATGAACAACAATTCGGAAGAAAGTTCTGAAGAATTTTTTTTTTTCCCCCCCCGAGTAAATGGCTCATGTGACATTCTTCAAACTTACGATATAGCAACATATATATTCGTAGGAATTTTTAAAATTATTTTCATTTCGTTATTTCCTTTCCTCTCTTTTAAATTAATTTTTTAATTGGGTAACCATGTTAATTACGGAGTTACTTACCTTGCCGACGGTTTTCGGTGTAACTAAGCTCAGATAGAGGCGCCTCACATTCTCACACACACTGTGGCTTTCTATCAGCAGTGCCTCACACACACACACACACACTGGCTTTCTGTCAGTGGTGCCTCGCTCACACACACACACGCTGTGGCTTTCTATCAGTAGTGCCTCACACACACACACACACTGGCTTTCTGTCAGTGGTGCCTCTCTCACACACACACACACTGTGGCTTTCTGTCAGTAGTGCCTCACACACACACACACACACACACTGGCTTTCTGTCAGTGGTGCCTCTCTCACACACACACTGTGGCTTTCTATCAGTAGTGCCTCACACACACACACACACACACTGGCTTTCTATCAGTAGTGCCTCACACACACACACTGGCTTTCTGTCAGTGGTGCCTCTCACACACACACACACACACGCTGTGGCTTTCTGTCAGTAGTGCCTCACACACACACACACTGTGGCTTTCTGTCAGGGGCATCTCACACACTCACTCTCTCGCACACACACAGTCATTTTCTGGCATTGGTGCCTCTTTCTCTCTCACACACACAAATAAACACACACTGTGGCTTTCAGTCAGTGGCGCCTCACACATTGTGGCTGTCAGTAGCGCCTCATATATACACACACTGTGGCTTTCTGTCAGTGGTGCCTCGCGCACACACACACACACACACTGTGGCTTTCTGTCAGTGGCGCCTCACACACTCACACACAGCCTCTCTCTCACACACACACACACATACACACAGTCGCTTTCTGGCATTGGTGCCTCTCTCTCTCTCTCACACACACACACACACACACAAACACACACTGTGGCTTTCGGTCAGTGCGCATCACACACTGTGGCTTTCTGTCAGTGGCGCCTCACACACACACACACACACACTCTTACACGCACACACACACACACACATACAGAGTCGTTTTCTGGCATTGGTGCCTCTCTTTCTCGCACACACACACACACACACACACACACACACACACACACACTGTGGCTTTCAGTCAGTGGCGCCTCACACACACACACACACACACACACACACACACACAGAGTCGCTTTCTGGCATTGGTGCCTCTCTCTCTCTCTCTCTCTCTCTCTCTCTCTCTCACACACACACACACACACACACACACTGTGGCTTTCGGTCAGTGGCACCTCACACACACACTCTCTCTCTCTCTCTTTCTCTCTCACACACACACACACACACACACACACACACACAGTTGCTTTCTGGCATTGATGCCCTCTCTCTCTCTCTCTCACACACACACACATGCTGTGGCTTTCACCAGTTGCTGGCGCCTCCTGGAAACAAAAAAGATTGCTGTCAGCAGTCTCCCAAGGAAAGTGAAGGTAAGGGTTGTCAGAAAGAAACACACAGTCACACACATATGTAGACATTAGCAATCACACTGGATTCTTTTAAAAGCAATCACAAATCTTCAAACTTTGATTCTTCCAGAACCATTTTGCGCAAATATACACTTTTAATTTGTCGAAAGGTGTCACACTGAACCACTTCCATTTATTCAGTAACTATCACCTACATTCACACGTCCATTTGTCCAGTGATACATATTTCATATCTACTGACCTGTCCTGTCTCCTCCTTCTCTCTCTGAAGCCACCCGCCTCAGATATCCATCAGTGCGGTAATCCTCTGAAGCATAGCGTTGCGGTGGCTGCCTGACACGGCCTGATCGTCTCACTGGAGTTAACAACAGAGAAAAGACTCTTAGTTACCCCCCTCCAATAAGTCTTGCAGTTGCACTTAGCTGTGATGCAACTGAACAATGATGAACCGGTTCAAACAACTGGTTTAAACAATCCATTGTCCATCAAGTCTCCCTGCCCAAGTGGACAGGATGTGTCAATATGAACAAACAAGAAAACCGTCCAACAATCAAAGCACCCAACACAACAGCACAGAAGACAGACATAGGGTGGGACAGAAGTTTCACTCTAGGCCACAATGCCAACAGCTGTGGTGGAATGTCAGAAATGAGACATCCTGGCTGAAAAGAAACAGTATCCAAATTCAGAATTTGTTGCTTTCAACTTTCAGGAACAGCACACCTTGCCCAGCTGGTTACTGCATGTTTCATACCTACATACATGTGGTTTACAAAACAAGTTGTGTCACTGTTCTGAAAGTCCTATGCTGTTGTATGTTACACATGCTAAAAGCGCCCATATTTCTTGGTTACCCTTAGTAGACGAATTGTTTTGTTTGAGCTACCTTCCCCCTTACCTCCCTTGATTGATGAATCTCGATTATGTGTAAACTCTTTAAAATGTGAATGCCTCAAACCCTAATTATATACATATATATGTCGTTAAGTCACAAAACTTAATGCGTTTATTTGTTCCAACTGTACTGGACCAAAAAGCCCATATTTTTTCCAAACTGGTATTTTGCGCAATTAATCTTGGTATCACTTTGAATCCTCCACCAGCCAAACCTTGAATATCTCCTGATTTCTCAAAAAGTATGAGGAAAATGAAGAATCCAAAAATTTACACTCAAATTAAAGTCCATATGCTCTCATTTCATGTATCGCATGCCTAGGATATTTTCCACAAAAGCTTGCAGCTGTAGAGAAATGACTGATGACGCCAACCTCTCTTGAATGGTCGTCTTCTTCGTTCCACTCTTGGTCACTGAGTTTTGATCTAATTGTCGTTCTATAAAAAATCAGACTTCTTGATCAAAATCTTGTTTTGACTCCACTTCTGTGATACATACGACTGAAAATGTCTAAAAATTATTATCTGGTAATCCATTACAACAGAGTAGTTTTTTAATCGAGAATCATATCAAAAGCTCATGTAGACAGCAAAGCGGGGAGAAAAGCCAGTTGTGTTTTGAATCCATTTTCAAAGACAAAGTTCTCCGCTCTGACACAGTCTTGGATAATCAAATTTATACGTGTGAAAAGAGTGGAACTTCTGCTATTCATTTACTATAAAGTCATTGTAAGCTGTTCAGTAAATTGTTATCGCAATAGAGAAAAATGTAATATAAACTTGTTAAAAGTGGGTTCAGTATCCGACTTTAATGAGCTGTAATTCAATACAGCAACAAAGTCATCAAATGTGACATGCTTCCTCTTATTCCTTGGGTTCTGAGGTTTTCATCGACAGTAAATACGTTTAAATATTTTGAACAGATGGCGAGCTAGGCAACTCGGATAACATACACTGGTGCCAGTTCTCGCCTCGCAGGGCCGTTTGGTCTTCAACACGGTGTTGGCTCTGTGGTCCAGTTCTCCGCAATATATTTAAGTTACCTAACAGAGACAGTGCGTGCTCCTAATAAGCGTTCTTGGTGTACATTCCTGATGTGTTCCTGATGACTGTTCTTCGTGTGCATTCCTTGTGTAAGCTTCCACCTATGGAAGGGAAATAAAAGGGAAGAAACTCCCATGCTGTGCCCTTTGCACCTCCTTTGTTGGCTACTGTCCCTTGGTTCCTGAACTTGCCACCATCTGCCTGTCTTGAATGTTCCATTTGAACAGTATTGTAATGTCTTATCTGACGTCCAACACAGCATTTCTTGTTTCGCATCACATTTCAAATGTATCTCCATTTCAATTATCCAGCCATGGCCATAACAAAAATCTTCTTTTCTTTTCTTTTCTCTTTTTTTTTTGTGAAAATATTTCCATCCAACACCCATTTTGCACCAAATATGAGAAGTGTCAGCACACTGTTCGTTTTCATTATCCTAAAATTTATTTGTTTTTGCCTGATGAAGACCCAAGAGGTCGAAATGCATCGTGTCTCAGCCTGTAATCCGTTTGTATTGTGTCTGGCAGTAGTAATACTCTTACTTTTCAGAATTTGCTTCATTTTCTACCCTCAGTCATCTCGTTTTGAAATGTATGTTTTTTTTTTTTTTTTGGTTTTGCGGTTATTTTTCATTCCATCTGACTGTCCTCATGCCCATGTTGCTCATTCTGCCTCCCTGTCTACAATCACAGCCTGGCTTCTCACACAGCTCTGTCTCTGGCAGTCCACAGGGAGCAGTCCATGCCAAACTGCCATGAGCCAACCCATCAAAACACTGCACTACTGCCCAAAATCACTTTGGTTGCGTCAGTGGCATCTATTCTGATCTATCACTGACAGGAAACCAGCTACTAAACCCCCAAACTGATGACAATAAAGTTTTGAAACCAGCAGGAGTCAGCATTTCTGTTCTCTCCCATGGATTGCCGTCGTGTCCCTCTCACAATCCCTTCAACTTGCCAATGTCAGCAACCCCAACGTAATCTCATCAAGGATGCACCAGTGGAGAGAAAATCAAAACCAAGGCCACCACGACAGCAAGGCATTGAAAGACCATGGAATACGAGACTACCTGATGATAATCAAAGAGAATGATAACAATGGCGCACTGGAGTTCCACGTTTGCTTTGAGACAGCAACACCGAGCTGTCCTCTCTGCTTACTGTCATAACACATCTCGGTGTCATCCAGACCCATCCCATACCAGCAGTGTGGGTCTGGAAATTCAAGCACTCTCTCTGAGACACTTCCATCAATTCAAGCCTTCCCAACTGAGCCCATAGCAAACTCAACTCAGGGCAGGAGTCCATCGGGACGCAAAAAAATCTTAAAATGAACAGCTGTGATAAGAATTAACCAAAAGACCTTTCAGCTCAGAATCAGTAATGTTAACCACTGCACAGCGACAAAGAATGCCATCTCCTGTACTGGACCGAGCCCTCCATTTCAGAGAGCAACTGCACAGCTTTTTCTCATCAAGAACTTTGTTTTCAATCAGTTTAACTGGCTGGACTTAAACAGATAAAAAGAAAACAAAAAAACTAAGGTTTTGCAACTTTCCAATTGAAGAACTAAATTTGCACACCACAAAACTATATCAATGCACTAACAGATTTCAAATGATTCTTTAAAGAAATCCTTGTTATAAATTTCTATCTTTAAAACACCCCTCCACACATCCACCCCTTTTCACCCCCTCTCTCTCTGCTTTAAAAAACAAAGAGAAGAAAAAAGATTGCCAGTCAATAAACACCCCCCACCCCAATACAAATTTAAACAGAATTGTCAAAGCCAGTAAAAGGACATGTTGATAAGGCTGTGCCTTCCTCAGGAGAAACAGATTACTCGTAATCCCACCTAATTTTCATGTCAAATGACCGGGTGCTCATGACACTGACAGAATGTAGTATGCGTATGTGTGTGTGTTAAGAATACATGTTTATGTATATGTGTTAGGTAAAGGCAGAGATGTAAATTTTCTTTCTTTACACAACCTTTAAGCCCTTTCAATGATGACTTCTAATCTGTGTACACATTTCCAAACTGTTTAAACAAACAAAAACCTTAAAAAACAAAAAGCGATATATTGAAAATAACTTAGATATTTTCACCTATGATTTTCCCCTTGTTTATCCTGTTTAAGGGCAAACCACAGATTTTTTTCGTATGTTTCAATAGTAGATGCATGCACTGGGACTGCAAGCCATACTTCAAAGACTGTGCTGTAAACACTTTCTAATTTTGGTCTCAAATGTTTGGGCACATTAAAAACAGCACATTAAAGAAAAGTATCTCGAGCATATAACTTGGAACAAACTAATAACACTGCTAGGTGTTTCAATGTTTTTACATCTGGACACCAGTTTTGATTGCTAAGTATTTCAAGAAATGATTTTTGTTTAATACTAAGCAAACAAAACTGGTGTCTTTCTTGTATTCTTTCAGAGATAATCAATATAATTCCATTTCAGTTTGTTATTCAACAGAGAATTTTAGCAAGTGTACATACTCAAGTGTTAACCCATCTAGTATGTTAGTGTGTGTGTGTATAACTGTAAGACATTAATTATCTCAAGAAACCTTAATGGTCTATAGACACAATATGGTAGCAACATTTTAACGGATCATAATCAATGTTTCGACCCATCATCTATCAGGAGTAAATAAGCAGTCAGTATTGTATTTCAGTGTTTGTGCTAATATGAATTTACTTTACAATATGGTGTTGTAGATCATCATTGCCAGGCATTTCACTTGGGTATAGTATATACAAGTTTGCGTCTGGTATACACATTGATAGCTGTTCTGTCGATTTCACTGTTAGTAGCTAGTACCTGAAGCAGTTGACCAGAAAAGGAGTTTCATCCAGGACCGTGTCGCATGCTGAGCATTTTCATTCTTCTTGGTAGTGTTTATGTATAGATCTGTCCCATTCTATCTGCAGCTTGGGGTGAAACAATCTACATTAAACTGTATAATTATACCTCTTGTTTCAAAATTGACAGTTTTCAATGACCAGATGATTATTTTTTTCCTTCACATTCTGAACAGAGAGGTGGGTGGAGGGAGGAGGGGAGGGAGGACATTGTATTGTGAGACAGTCTTTATATGGCAAAATCACTTTGGGCAACATATATTTCCTGTCTGCACATCAGTACAACAATATGGTCAATTCACACAGACACACAGAGACACACACAGGAACACACACACACAGTCATCTAGAAGACCTATTTTTCATGCAGCAAAAGCTAAGCACCAGACAGTTGAAGACACTCCAGGCAGCAATAAAACAGATTTTTTTCTCAAAGAACAAAAAAAGAAAAAGAATCCAAAACATTCACTCGTCCAAATATCATGGCACAGCATGCAGTAAGGCTATAAGATCACAAACAGTTGGGTAGAAAGGATTACGCCTCCAAGACTGAACCTTATGTTAACAAACTCTTAACCCTCAGCGCATACCTTGCGTCTTCAAGTCAGCCAATGCTTCTGCACATGCCTCAACTGGACAACTTTCGGAATCAGGCACACCTGAAAGCAGTCAAGACTGGCCCTCAATACTTGATGTCTTCATGACAAGAAACAAAATAGTCATCGATTGTCTCAGACTTCGACTTGTGGGAGACGGGATTAGAGGGAGTAAAGTAAGTAGGACCAAGGCTACAACTTCGAGGTTGGTAATAAAGAATGCTGCTGATCAGTCTGTGTGTGTGTGTGTGTGTGTGTGTAAATGTGTGTGTGTGTGTGTGTGTGTGTGTAAATATGTGTCTGTGTGTGTGTGCGAGTCAATATGTGCGTTTGTGGGCAAGTGCGAGTGTGTGTGTGAGAGTGAGTGTGTATAAATATATGTGTGTGTGAGTGTATGTGTGTGAGTGTGTGTGTGTGTCAAGCAAAATTTTATTTTCAGATGGAACATTGAATAAGCAATAAATCTGCTTTTTTTTACATCAAGCCATCCACAAAAAAATATATAGATGAAACGACGGAAAATCACAGAAATTTATGAAATCAAAAACAATGAAAAATAGAAACCAGAGAAGAAATGGATGGGGGGAAGGGGGGAGGTAGAGAGTGTACAATTTTCGACGTATGTCAGGCATGTGTAAAAGCACTTCCTTTTTCGAGTAACATGCTAGCAGTGAAGACACACTCTTTGCTCCACGAAAAAAAATCGAAAAAATTGCAAGGTAAAATCCGCATCCATCGGGGCCTATGTGCTGCCTAACATGCCTCATGTCTTGTTATTAGGTCATTCCATCATCAAACGTTTTGCTGAGCTGATGCAGATGATATGCGTTTGAACGCAAATATCAAGTTGCAAGACACTTGTTCTGTGGAGATGGTAGGCAGAGCTGGACTCACGGTACACGGTCTTCTGCGCGATAACAAAACACTCCCAGGCATAATGAATAGTCTTAAACGCCAACCTAACATCATTTTTCTTCAGATAGGAGGCAACGATTTCAGGATTGGAACATCGCACAAGGATTTAGCTATGGATATGTTGGCCTTGGCCTCTTTACTGAAAGGCAGATTAGGAGTGGAACATGTCATGGTTGGTCAGTTGTTGCCAAGATTCAAGGCTGAACGATCCAGGAAATGGTGGTTCTTATCAAAACAAGAAAAAACAGAATACAACACATGGGCGCAACAAGTACTCCAACGGCAACACGCGGCATTTGAAGGAATTCCATACATCTCAACATGGAACCACCACGAGCACTTTTCTCCTAGACGATCCAAAGAGACACTTATTCCTGAGTGATGGCGTGCATCTTTCAACCAGGGGCAATTCAAGTTCTACAAATCACTCAGAGGAGCCTCGATTGTAGCATGCGACAAAATACAAGGTAAAGACTGAATGCACAAAATAAATAAGTATCTAGGACAGTGATGTTTACACTGAACTCTAGACAAGGGGGGATTGGAGGGCAATATTTGGTGCGCGCGTGTCTTGCTGCTCAACCTTTAATAAAAAATAAAATAAAATAAAATTTAAAAAATTCTTCACCTTTTAACATGACAGACCATTTTCAGTGCCCTTTACAACTGTCATGGCAGAATTTTGCTTTTGATTTTGGTTATCTTCTACCATGTTCATCATCAGTCATTGTATCACTAAAGACTGACACTAAAGATTACCAGGAGTAGCTATTTGAGGTCCGTCTTGTTTTGTTCGTTGACTTGTTTCTGTTACAATGCAGCTCTTCAGCTGTGACGGTGCATGTTTCGCTGCGATGTGGCCATAATATCAGCCATGACTAGGACTATTTGCCCTCAATGCAGCTACATCAACCATAACTTTGGACGTTTCATAGCAATGAGACTACATTAGCCGTAACTATGTTTTGCATGTCTCTCATCATTTCTTCCACTTGTTTTTCCGCAATGAAGCTACATTAGCCGTGACTCGGCATGTTCTACATCAGCTGTGACTCACATGTTTCCAATGCAGCTACATCAATGGGTTGAGAAAAATATAAGTTATGAACCGTTCATGAGATACCTTTTCAAATTATTTTTAAACTGGATTTTATTGTTTATACTTTTAAAGCGTGTTGGTAGCTTGTTCCATACTTTTCCACCAGAATATAAAAACTAGATTTGTAAAGATTATTTCTTGGTCTAGGAAAAAGATAAAAAATGATGGTGTCTATGGATGTTAGTTTTGAACGAGTCGCTTATCTTTTTAGGACCATTGCTGTATATAACATTATGCATACATACTGCCTTATTGAACAAAAGTCTGTTGTGGAAAGTTAATATATTAAGTTTTTATAATCTTCTGTGGTCAGAGTGCTTGATTTTAACAATACTAATTTTAGTGCTCTTTGTACATTTGATGAATCATTTTTAAGTTGGTTTCACTGCAGTTGTCCCATAATGTCGAAGCATAATCAATTATTGATAAAATATGAGCACAGAAGAAAAGCTTACGAGAATGGGTATCAAGGAAATTCTTAATCTTGGCTAGCTGAAGTAATTTTTTTGAAAGACGTTTTCCCAGTGACTTCGTATGGTCGGTCCACGATAGATCCTTATCAATGATTACTCCTAGCATTTTATGTGAATCTACTTCTTCAATTTGTTTGTCAGATGTAAACAATGGCTGAAATTTTTACTTCATTCTTTGCCGTTTTTGTCAAGCACATACATACATACATTTGGACTTGTTTGCATTTAAGGACATATGATTCAGCTGGGTCCATTCAATAAGTCTATGACTATTATCTTGCAGTTTATTTGCTAGTCTATGGGTGTCTGAATCACTGGAATGGAGAGATGTATCGTCGGCAAACATTTCGCATTTACATTTAATATAAAAAGGTAAATCATTGATATAGATAGAAAACAGAATAGGACCTAATACAGAGCCTTGTGGTACTCCGTATTTGACAGGCAAAAGGTTTGACATTTTGTTGCTGACTGTTACTGCTTGTTTCCTATTACATAGAAAAGAAGACATAAGATTGATGAAGTCTGGAGTTAAATTATACAGTTCTAATTTGCGCAATATAGGAGGATAATTTATAACATCAAACGCCTTCTCAAAGTCTATGATGAAAAGAATACCAGTAAATTTGCTTTCATTTATATTGCACAGAAGGCTGTCAACAAGCTGTATGAGGGCTGTATGACAGGAATGATTTTCACGAGAAACCAGATTCTTCTTCATTGAGTAAATTATTTTTAGTAAGGTAAGAATAGAGGGACTTTTGCAGGTGCTTTTCAACAGGCTTAGATAAAGCAGATAAAATAGAAACAGGACGATAATTTGATGGATTTGATGTATCACCAGATTTTATGGAGAGGAATAACTTAAGCTTCCTTAAATTTTAAAGGAAAAGTTTGTTTCTCTATGCACAAATTGTATAAATAAGTTAGCGTGTCAGAGATCACTGGGCATGAAACTTTAAGTATTTTTACATCTAAACCGCCTAAATCACGTGCACCAGATTGTTTTAAATA
Source organism: Conus betulinus (assembly GCA_016801955.1). Classification (NCBI taxonomy): domain Eukaryota; kingdom Metazoa; phylum Mollusca; class Gastropoda; order Neogastropoda; family Conidae; genus Conus; species Conus betulinus. The sequence continues at coordinate 39,227 of JADBJO010015621.1, forward strand.
CGAGAAACTTTTACTGACATCCATAACCGTCACTGGTTGGAGAGTAAAAGGAAAGTAAATATTCTTTGAATCAAGGTATGTGTTAAGTGGCAGAGATCATTTTCACTGGACCTGTCATGGAATATGATTTATCTTTGATGTTTGCAAAATGGTTGTTTAACTGATTTGAAGATACATCTGTAAGAATTTGCTGACTTCTTGATATCCGTTTATTATTCAACATGTTGATAGCTTTCCAGATCTGACGTGAATCCTTTGTAGAAATTAACATCTTTGGAAGTAATTGCGTTTAGATTTTCATTTCACCGAGTTTACCTTCTATCTTTGTTTTCAAAAATTCTTCATTCGTTCCAAAATTACTTAAATAATTTCTTTTATTAATTTCTATATCAATTTCTTTTGTTATCCACAGTGGTTTTGTTTCTTGTTTAACTCTTTTCTTTATGAACGGAGCATGCTTTTTATATACAAAAATAAGTGTATTGATCCAATATTCAGCTGCTTCATCAGGATCTCTTATTTGATATATATAATCCATCTGTGCCATGGCAAGGTCTGAAAGGAAATCTTCTTTAAAGTTTCTAAAGCTGCTGTAATATATAATCTTATGCCCTACCTTTGGAATTTTAACAAGGGTTTTGTACCAAGACAGACAGACGGGATTCTGGTCACAACATCCTCATGGTGGAGCACATACTTCAATAATAGGTTGTTTTGTGTTTGTGTAAATGTGATCAATTAAGGTATTTGAATGTTCAGTTACACGGGGTTGGTTCGTCAATAAGTTGTTCAAGGCCGTGTAAAGTGTAGTTTTGATGCCATTGGGTTTGGGTTTCATTAAATCTATATTAAAATCTCCCAAAATGATAGTTTCAAAACGTAGCATTGTTACTTCATCCTTAAGGACACTAAATTTATCTCGCCAGACTGTAGTTTCTGATGGATTTCTGTATAAAAATCCTATGACTGTGGTTTACTGTTTTTCATGCCGATTTCAATCCATACAGATTTAATGTCATAATTTTCCAGATTATTCAGTTTTTTGTGGTTTAACAAAGATGCAAGATACAACAGTATGCCTGTGGTTTTGGGTTTATGTGGATCTAGTCGAATTATCCAGTATCCTGGCATGTTCATATCAGCATCAGTTATTTGTAAGGACAAACAGGGATTCTGCGAAACAAAATAAATGAAAATTGTTACCATTATTGTGAAGAAATAGTTGCAATATCGTCTTTCTTGTTTCTTGCATTGTTAATGTTCAAAAAGCCTATTCGAAGTCCTTGTTTTATTGGCCATGTATCTAATATTAAGGACATGATCCAAATCGTATGGGAATAACTTCAATAAGTATAGAAAAGTTTTCTCAATTTTAGAATGTATTTATAACGAGTAATGCAATATATATCTAAGTTATAAGAAAAAAAAAAGCTCAGAGCAAAAAAAAAAAAAAGAAAGGACACAAATTGTTCGGGTATGTGAAACACCGCCTTCAGCATCCCTAGATACACGTTGCACACGCTGTATCTTCTATACTGCAACAGCAATTGAGTTCAATGAAAAAAAAATGAAAAAGATTCTCAAAATAATCTCTAACATTCATACACACACTCACTCAGGTAGGAGAAAAAAAAATATATATATTAATGTACCAACAGAATAACAGACAATTACAACAATCTTCAAACCAGAAAAAAATGCAATAAAAAAGCAGATAAAGTACAACAGAAATTATCGCAGTCCATCAAATTAAAGATTCAAGAGTCCAAAATTAGTCACCAAGCAGAAGTCACTACAAGTTCCCAGGTCCGATGTCAAAAAACATACATTCACCATACTTACATTCAGACTTAATATATGCTGTCGATTGTCATGGAAAAGAGATTTTTCACTCCAATAAAATAAAGGCGTTACAGGTGCGCGCCTGTGAGTGTGAGTGTGTGCATGCATGCTTGTGTGCGTGCATGCTTGTGTCTGTGTTAGTGAGTGAGTGACTGAGTGAGTGAGCGAGCGTGTGTGTTCATGTGCATGTGCATACAGTGTGTGTCTCTGTGTGTGTGTGTGTGTGTGTGGTGTGTGTGTGTGTGTGTATGTGCATGCGTGCGCGCACACATGTGTGTACATCTGTGTGTGTATGTACATGTGTACATGTGTACGTGTGTGTGTGTGTGTGTGCGTGTGGTGTGTGTGTGTGTGTGCATCACTGTGTGTGCAAACTTATTAAATGCATCATTTATCATCAAGATTTAGTCAATGAATGATAACAATAACTCAATTCATTTTTACCTTTTTTTTAGATACTCCAAAACTGTGGAATTGACATCTACCATGACATGCCTTGTTGTGGTCAACTTATTACAGACCTATCAAAAAGCAAGACACATAAGTGTGCCAGAGAAACTCGACGCTGTGCGTTATCACTGATAAGCTGTCGCAATGTTCATTTCCAGTCCAGCTAATTAAGCCTGCTGTAACAATGGCCAATTCTTACCATCGTCGTTGAGGCGCGCGTCTTTTAAGGGGCCGAATTGGAGTAAGTTCTGCCGATGCTCTACGCTTCAATCCTGTCAAAGAGACACAGAAAAATTGTCAGTTACCATCACACATTATGAAAAACCCATCTCTTTCTCACAAATTTCAGCACATAACCTTTTCATAAGCTTTCCACAAATAACTATGGACATCACAAGGATTTCATTGAAAACCTTTCATAGACAATGACTTTATACACTTTTTCCCCGCAACAGTTTTACATCATAATTTAAAATATTACTGTCATGCTTTTGAAGACTATTTGTTTTCGTTTGACGACCAAAACATCACAAACCAGGATGAGGGTGGGGTCATGCCAATGAGACGAGTAGGTGTTTAGCATTTTTCATCCAATTAGAATTCCTGCTTAGATTTCATTTACATGCTACAGATGTAGTTTCTATGACTTCCAATGTTTAGTTTCCATTATTTTCATTTATTAACCAAAATTATTGCTGTTCAACCTTAATTTCAAATTTTTAATAGGTCAAGTGACCTTGCCCAACGACGCTTTTGAGGCCTAATGTCAAATGAACAGCTAAAACTTGCACAGCAGCAGTAGGAAAACACACAGAATATTTGTGCCTATGTTCCCTTTACTAAATGAATTAAGCAGTGATTTGAAAAAAAAATATTTGTCTTATGTACTCCATTCTCACTGTCGGTGGTGGTGGTGGTGGGGATGATGATGATGATGGGGATGATGATGATGATGATGATGATGATGACGATGATGTTTCATGATGGTGTGTGTGTATGTGTGTGTAGTGTGGTGTGTGTGCATGTGCGCATGCATGTGAGTCCGGCGCAGCGCGCGCGGCGCGTGGTGTGTGTGTGCGCGTGTGTGTGGTGAGCGCGCGCGCATGTCTGTGTTAGTGAGAGCGTGTGTGTGTGTGTAGTGTGTGTGTGTGCGTGTGTGTGTGTGTGTGTGGTGTGTGTGTGAGTTTGAGTGTCTGGTTTCGTGTGTGTGTGTGTGTGTGTGTGTGCGTGTGTGTGTGGTGTGTGTGTGTGTGTGTGTGTGTGCGTGAGTTTGAGTGTCTGTTTCGTGTGTGTGTCTGTCCGTCTGTCTGTCTGTCTGTGTGTGTGTGTGTGTGTGTGTGTGTGTGTGTGTGTGTGTGTGTGTGTGTGTGTGTGTGTGTGTGTATGAGCGTCTGTGTCCGTGTGTGTATGATAGTCTGTGTGTGTGTGTGTGCGTGTGTGTGTGTGTGTGTGTGTGGTGTGTGTGTGGGTCTGTCTGTGTCTGTCTGTCTGTGTAACTGTAAGACTTTAATTATCTCAAGAAACCTTAATGGTCTTAGACACAACATGGGGGCAACATTTTGACAGATCATAATCAAGGTTGTTTAGACCATTATCTATCAGGAGTAAATAAGCAGTCAGTATGTATTTCCGTGTTTGTGCTAATATGAATATAGTTTTTACAATATGGTGTTGTA
>JADBJO010015622.1:0-7500 GCA_016801955.1 Conus betulinus
GCGAGTGGAGAGAGACGAAACAGGATGACTTACCATCCTCAAACTGCAGTTCAACTAAAAAGTTTTAAAATCTGACCAGGCACCAGTAAGAAACTGTTTACGTGGTTCTGTTCAGGTTGTATAGAGGCGTGGTCCCCTTCCTCTGACCAAGGAAGCGGAAGTCGCCAAGGGCGACTATATTTCCTGTTGTTTTTACTTTATTTTTGTTTTTCATTTATTATTCATTTCACTATTGTTTGTTTCTTTCTTTTTTTTTTATAACGTAATTTATCCATTATTTAGTTCTTTACTTTAATTGTTTGTTTATTCCATCTACTTATTATGTGTGTGTCTATGGATTATCTTTTCCTTTATTTGTCCAGTTATTTTATATCTTTTTTTTTGTCGTATTTATTTATTTATTTTTTACGAATTACAGAAACCCTTTATCATCTCCAGATACAAAATACAAAGAGGGAAACTACTTGTCAAAAAATGTTTAGGAAAATTTCATCACTGTCTGAAACGCGCTCACAAACGAAACTCTGTTTTCGTATCTAATTGATATCTTATTTTCATTTTTTTCATGATCCGCTTTGATCGTAATAGGGAATTCTGATCGAAAAAGTTTTTTTCTCCAGGATAGTCCAACACATCGACGCGAAAAAAAAGAAAGAAAGAAAAGAAAGAAAAAATTAAAAAGTTGAAACGAAAAGAAAAAGAAAGCATCTGTCCTGGTAAACAGCAGCTGACAGCAAAAGAGCTGACCTACTCTGTGTCACACGCAGTTCATCTACACAGTCGCTATGTTTTTTTTGTTTTTTTGTTTCTTTTTTTTAAAAGCAGACACTACTACGCTGTACCAGGGGGCGATCATGCATTCCCCTTTTATTTATCGTCTCGAGTTTAAAAGATAAAATGAAAGAAAAAAACACTCACCACACATTAAAAAAAAAGGACTTAAAAGAAGATCATACAAACATTTCCCAGTACAGATCATACAGCAAACAGACACTGCAGAATGCACGCCTAGTGTCCTCTCTTAACTGTGACTCACAGCCCCTCTACCAAATCACCAGAAACGCCCAAGATTCCGTGGTGGTCGGACCGAGGAGAGAGAACGAGAGAGAGAGAGATAGCGAGAGAGAGAAGAGCAGAGAGAGAGAGAGACGAGAGGAGAGAGGAGAGAGAGAGGAGAGGGGAGGGGGGTGAGAGCTTTTTTGAAGGTTTTCTTGACTAAAAGCTACAATCAAAGTGCTATAATGCGTAGGTAAAAATAGACTATAACAAAGACATTTTTTTTTGTAATTATAGAAAAAGATATAAGAATGAAAGAGGCATTCAATGGGAGTTACAGAGAAGAGGGAATTACTGCAGCATATTTTTCCATAGTGCAGGCACACGATTTGTTCTGAATACCTCCCCGCTTCCCCCCCCCCCCCCCCACAAAAGCATCCCCACCGGGGACGTCAGTGAAATAAATTTGTAAAGGGGTGGAAGAGGACGGCGGGAGTGGGGATTGGTGGGTTTAATAACAAGGACGAAACGTGTTTATTTTGTTTAAGTTAGGTGAGTCACAACATTACAAGCAGTATACTGTATTTATCGCATACAATACGACAACAACTACACAGAAGCGGGGCGCGCGCACGCACACACAACACCACACACACACACAACACACACACACACACGCACGCACGCACGCACGCACGCACGCCACGCACACACACATACACACACACACACACACCACACACACACACACCACACCACACCACACACACACACAACACACACACGGTGCGCGTGTGTGCGATCGTTCGCGAGAGCCTTCTCATCTCTCTCTCTTCCACACACACCCACACACACACAACACACACACACACACACACACACACACACCACTCACTCACACTCACACTCACGTACGAACGCACGTACGTGCACACACACTCACACAATCACGTACGAACGCACGTACGTGCACACACACACACACACACACACACACACACACACACACACACACACACACGCACGCACGCACGCACGCACGCACATACAACACGTGCGCGTGCGCGCGCGCGCGCCAAACGCACACACGCACGCACGCGCACGCACACGCACGCGCAGGCACACACGCACACGCGCGCGCGGGCACACACACACACACACACACACACACACACACACACACACACTGCAAAAGGGTTGGCCTCGAAAAAAAATCCTAGCAAGGGAAACAAATCGCACGCACTCACAACCACAACAACTGAGTCACCTCCCCTACTTCCTTGTACCTGTGTCGTCTGCAGCAACAATGGGGTTTGCGGCTTAGGAGTTATTGATCACAAGGAAGTGTCCACGACTCGGAGCATCGTCTCGCTCAGCAGGTAACCAAGTAAAAACAAAATGGTCTTTTCGGGTTCTTTCACTTTAAACTCTATCTTCCGCTCCGGCACTTGGTTATTATGACGGTGGACCTATGTGTAATTATGGAAACTCTTGTCACTGTTTCGTGTTTTTTTTCTGTCTGTCTGTCTTTGTTTGTTTGTTTTGTTTGTTTGTTTGTTTCTTTCTTTTCTTTTTTTCTGTCTGTTTTGTTTGTTTGTTTTATCTTTCTTTCTTTCTTTCTTTTCTTTTCTTTTTCTTTTCTTTCTTCTTATTTATTTTATTTTTATGCCTTTTCTATTCTGTCATGCTTCATTTTTTTTTAGTTCCTGATGCTTCTTTATATCCTTTCTTTTTTTTTTTTTTTTCTTTTTTTTTTTTTTATCAGTCCAGGCACTATTAACGAGAACAGCATCTGATTGGTAGAGAATTCGGTGAAATGACTCTCACTCACTTCAGTCCTAAACAACTCCACCACCACACAACTCACGGCACGGTCCCACCTTCCCGACCCCACACTGGCCGTTCCCACACCTCCTCCTCAAAATGACAACCTCAATAAAAAGAAATGATGACGTGATGATTGTTTTAGTCTGTTATTGTTGATGTTGCTATGATGATGGTGATACCGATGATGACGGACGATGATGATGATAATGAGATGATAATAATGATAATGATGATGATGATAGGTGATAATAATGATGCTCATAATAATGATTAAAATAATGATAATGATGATGATGATGATGATAATCATAATAATAATAATAATATATGGCGAATGAGAATATAGTGGCAAGAAGAAGAAAAAAAGGAAGAAAGAAGACGAAGAAGAAGAAGAAGCCAAAGAAAAAAAAAAAAAAGAAAACAAGAAACAGGAAAAAAAAAAAAAAAAAAAAAAAAAAAAAAAAAAACAAAAACAACACAAAAAAACAAACACAGCAACAAAAACCAAAACAACAAAAAACACATATCAAGAAAATGAATGAGATCAAAAAAAAAAAAATGAGCTGTGGTGTGAACCAAACAAGGTGTGTGAAGACAAACATCAACAACGACAACAACAACAACCCCAATGTTTGCAACAACAACAAACACAACGAACAAATATCTGAATCTGTTGGTGATGAGCTGTGGTGTCATCGGGTGTGGCTTCACCAAATGTTGCACGGTTTCTGTCCAATTTCTGCGTGTCCATTTTCGTCTCGGGTTTGCTGAGAACTATGGATTGTTTTTGCGCCCTGCCCTGCCACCACTTGGAGATGATATATATTCTACCTGTCTCAGCAGCTATGGATTGGTCTGCTCTACCGTCTGCAAGACATAAGAAGAAGAAGAAGAAGAAGAAAGACAAGAAGAAGAAGAAGAAGAAGAAAAGAACAACAACAACAAACACAAATGAATATAATAAAAAACGTTTTTAAAAGATTTTTAATGATGATGATGATGATGATGATGATAATGATATGATGGCGTCCGACTGTCTCAAGGGACAATGATGTTGCGCCGTGGATTAGTCAGTTGTGGAGTTGCAGCACCTACTGTGGCTGAGGAGCCCGATCCGTGAGCGCCAGACATTGTTGCAGTTGCTGCTGGTAAAAGAATCGGTCATGAGCGTCTGTTAGTGCTGACGCAAATTCTTTGCCGTCTACGGAAGCCTCTGTTCTTCCCACTAGGCCTCTCTCCTCTGCTCTGCTTGTCTGATGCCGGCCTTGATGGTGGACGCCGCCAGAGTTTACCCGGTATGAAGCTGCTGTCTTGCTGGTCGCGCTTGCAAACACCTTTGTTGTTTTTTTACCGCTGTCCTGTGCGTTCTGGAACCTGCAGTCAGCTCGCTGTACAGCATGTCCTTTGGGATGCGACCGTCTTCCATGCGGCTGATGTGGCCAGCCCAGCACAGGCGTCTCTTGTGTCAGCATGGCGAACATGCTAGGCATCCCTGCCTGGACGTCCTCGTTGGTGATGCGGTCCGACCAAGTGATGCCCAGGAGTCTTCTGAGGCAGCGCAGGTTGAAGGCCTTCAGTTTCCTTTCTTGTCGAGGGTGCAGGGTCCATGCTTCGCTTCCATAGAGAAGTGTGGTCAGCACGCATTTTCATCTTGGTGTTTGACGTTAGCATGGTGCTGTCCCCAGACTTCTCTTTGCCAGACGGATGCCATCGCAGTTGCTGCCGTGCCGATCCGATTGCTCACATTCGGCATCCAGAGAGGGTTGCTGGAGATGGTGGAGCCCAGATATCAGTGAAATCATTGACCACTTTGAGGATGTGGTCGCCGATGGAGACGCTGGGAGTGAGTGCTGAATGATAATAATAATAATAATAATAACTAATAATAAGAAGAAGAAGAATGATCAAAAAGAATGGTAATATTATAGTGATGATTAGCAATAACAATTATGATAGCAATAATGCTTAATAATTATAATAGTAATAATAACAATAAAATGATAAATGATAACAATAATGATACTACCACTACTACTACTACTACTACTACTACTACTACTACTACTACTACTACTACGACTACTAATTGTACTATTGTAGTAATAATGATAATGATGAAAATAACAATGATAATGATAATACTGTTGATAATAGTAATAGTAATAATGTTATAAACACTAATGATAAGGAATAATAATGATGATGATGCTATGATACTTCGATAATAACGTTGATGTAATATTCTCCTCTCTCCTCCTCTCTCCTCATCTCTCTCGTCATCTCCTCATCCTAGACCCAGACCGCCCCTCTCAGCTCGTCTCTTCTCTCGTCTCTCCTCTCTCTGTGTTATCTGCTATATATATAATATATCTAATATATATATATATATAATTATTATAATATATCATATATATATATTATATATATATGTGTGTGTGTGTGTGTGTGTGTGTGTGTGCTGTGTGTGTACTACACAGACATTACTTCTTTCATAGCCATCCGCGCGTACACTCAGCATGTAGCTGAAGACGATCAGCAACGTATGAGGTAGCCCATCCATTCAGGATCCTGAAGCCCAGCAGATTAACTTTCAGTCATTCACGATTTAGTTGACGATGGGGACCGAGAAAAGAGAAAGGGGTAAACGAGTGACATAATTGTCCTGAACGAAATCATAGATAAGAGTTGGTTACTCTCCCCACAGGCTTATACTTGCTGGCTTGGCGTATATGCAACACTATTGAGAAAGCTTCTTTGTCCTAACATGCCCTTATTTTTCTTAGTTGAAGACCAAAAAAAAAAACAACAAACCAAGAAACCATAAACACAATATTGATCCGTTGTCAAGACACAGATCAAGTGAATATCATTTCATGTACAAAAATATGTCAACAGCTTATTTAGTGTTGTACTACTATGCTGCTATTTCTCCGCTGTTTTTTCTCCCCTCAAAAGTATGTTGTATAACGACTTTCCACATAGGGCAACACCGTCGACATTAAATGGCTTTACATCGTTTTTGTAGTGTACTCGTCATCAGGAAGGAAGAGCCGGTGTGAGGCATTGTACAACTGCCGTGGGGGGACGCCAATGTTTTATATAAGTTTAGAAATTAGTAAACTGCTCCATTCGGACTGAAGACTAAATACGTCTCTAACTCCGATAGGGGTGCAGAGTAGAACCAGAAAGGACCATCCCTGAACCCTTCCATGTGGTTTAATGTAACGATTGTAAGTGGTCATGGATGAATTAATAAAGCTCTGTGAACAGGACCACAATTGGCAAGGGTTTTGAGTGCCGAAGGTAGACCACTTGCTGTAACATCCGATGATTAAATTGCATCTCCTGTAAGCTTTTTGCACGCGACCATATGCGACCATAGTTTGCTACTTTAGTGCCAATGTTTAATTAAAATCACATGAGGTCTTTTCCTTCCTTCTCATTTTACGTAAAATGCCTAATCAATGTATGAAAACAAAAAAAAAAAAAAAGCAAAAAAACAAAAAGGAAAGTTGGCAGGTAGGGTGGGGTTTGAAGCATGGTGGCTGGGGGAGGGGGTGGGGTTGGGTGGGGTGGGGAGGAATTCTTACCTTTGGTCACCGATGTTGGATAGAGTATCAGAATGTAGCGCGTTACTTTTTACAAGAGCTGAGGAGAGAGAGAGGAGAGACGAGAGAGAGAGAGAGAAGAGAGAGAGGACGACAGTAGAGAGATCGTCCTAGTAGAGAGAGAGGAGATCATAAACCAAGGGGGTGGCATCAGTGCGAAAGGGTAAAGAAAGAGGGGGGGAAATGAGTGCAAATATCTGAAATTCTTCGACGTAAACTACCGCGGACGGTCGCCGTCAACTTCCTTCCCACAGCCGTCTCCTCCGCCGCCTGCTGCTGCTGGTCGGGAGGGTCGCCCGCATCTGCGGCGGCTGCGCGTATTTGAGAATATAACACCTGCGATTGGTTGTGCGGGCGTTGGTGGCCGGGGTGCTCGCTGTCCCTGTCCTCGGTTTGTCTTTACTTTCAACTTAATTTTCCATTCCCCGTTTTTTTTTTTTTTTTTCTGTTTTCCTCGTAAATTCAGTACACTCAGGATTCGTTCCTATTCAAACGAATGTTTGAATTTACTAGTTCCTCGCTCTCTCGTCTCCTCTCTCGGCTCCGCTCTCTCATCTCTCACTCTCTCGCTCCTCTCGTCGTCTCTCTCTCTGTAGGGTTTCTCTGTTAACAACACACACACACCACACACAACACCACACCACACACACACACCCACACACACGAAACAAGCACACACACACACCCACACACCCAACACCACCCACACCCAAACCACACGCACTCACGCACGCACCTCAGCACGCCCCGCGCCGCTCGCGCGCGCGCTGCACTACACTACCCACAGCAGACACACATACACACACAAACACGTACATGTACGCACACGGTACGCACACACACACACCAACTGACCATTCGTGCGCGCGGCGCGTCAACTACGACTGAACAGTCCGATCTATCACAAGCGGGCTGTCGCTCCCCATTTGAATGAACATGGTCCTTGGTCGTTTTGTCTGTCGCTTGTCTTCTCGGCTCGTCCTGTTTGTTTTTATGTCCGCTTCGCTCGTCCGGGTGTCTTTATATCTGCTCGCTCGTCTGTGTGCCTTTATTATGTCAGCTCACTCGT